>BMAW01039076.1:127909-226018 GCA_019974015.1 Nephila pilipes
TTTTTTTTGTCTGATAAAACACTATAAATTTTAGGTATAGAACAATATTTGTATAAAAAAACAGTAGCGAAATCTGAATCATAAAAACTTATATTTTTTTGGATTTTATTAATCATAAAAATCTCTAAATAATGATTATGTTCAATGGTCGATTGTTATTTTATAAGAATCATAATAACTGGGTTATAACACACGTATTTTATACAACATGTCTCAATGTGTCCGACGAATGAAAAAAAAAAAAAAAAAAACAAAATACAACAAGACATACACTTATGAAAACGAGATCTTGAACAGGTGTGTGTGTGTGTGTGTGTGTGTGTGTGTGTGTGTGTGTGTGTATGTATGTGTGTGTGTGTGTGTGTGTGTGTGTGTGTGTGTGTGTGTGTGTGTGTGTGTGTGTGTGTGTGTGTAAGATATTTAATATGTTAGTTTATGATTAATAACACAGTCTGAATACATGGCCGAAAGGAACAGTCCTTTTTTTTCATAACAAGAATATTTATTGATAGTATTTTATTAACGTCGCACTAGAAGCAACACGAGGGCTATTGGCAACGCACTCATAATTTTGAACCATGGTCAAGTGACGAGGACGATACCTTGCTGGCACCCTCTCCAACATCCCCACTACATGCCAACGGAGGACTTGGCCCGAGCAGATTTAACGTGCATCAGCCTCAGCTACATGAGTCTTTACCAAGGATCGAACCCGCAACTGAACGAAAAAACAGCCGTATTGGTGAACTGGAAACAATAACCACTAGGCTACCGCAGCTACAAGGCCAAAGCGAGAGACCATATGAAGATTACAGCAGAGTGTGAGAAGAGAAGTGAGACATAAGAGAGAAATTTCGTTGTGTAAAGTTATATTGCAGGATTTCAAATAACGTCATATGGCACGTGACAGGATTAGGGGATTCTGGGGAAATACTCATAATAGACAAGAGCTCATGAGTCCAATAGAGACTGCTCTTGACAGACTTCGATCGTGAACCAATTTTAACCAGCTCTTTACGACATGATCTAACAAATAAAAAGACAATTTGGAAGAGATCAGAAACAAGAATGAACTTGGTTTTAAATTAGGAATGATACAATTAAACATTACACCATTCAATTAAAGTCAATTCACATTTCAACTATTTGATTATTTTAATTACGACCCGGAATTAAGATCTCTTTATCCTGCTCTTGCGTGTCTTACAATATATAATTTTACATTGTTTTAGATTTTCTTCACAAAATTATAAGTATTACATATTTCTTGATCTTGCGTTATACAGAAAATGTCTCATGAACTATCTAAATATTCTTGTAAAGAATATTTAAGGTCAATCCGAAATATACTGAGCATATGTATATAACAATATATTATTAAATTCTATTATTCCTATATATTTCTAAATGGCAGTCAAACTTATATTGTAAATTAATTAGATATATTTATGTTTTATATTTAAAAAACTGCACTTTTTTTTTTTTTTTTTGAGAAATTTCCAAAAAAACACTTTTTGATTTAGTAATGTCAAGTAGTAAAATATGAATTTTGAAAATACATAGTTTTATTGTTCTTTGTTACAAGTATTACCTTATCTGATTAAAAAAATTTAAATAACTTTTTTCAAAGTTTTTTTAAAAAATGAACTATAATTAAAAAACTTGATACTATTGATTCATTGTCGTTGTGCAGCAAAGTTATCGAAAATATTATTTTACAAAACGCATTACAAAGAATTAAAGTTTCTCTATATAACTTTACATTTTTTACATCCATAAATTTATTTTCTTTAACGTTGAGTATATTCTTCTAAGGGTTTAGCTGTACCTTAAAGGTACTCAATAATTCTAACTGTTCAGTTATTAACAACGGAGGATCAATACAAAGCTACAAATGTCAATTCTGTCTCAACAGGCTTCCACACTTTAATAATTATATTAAAAACATTTTCAGAAAAATTTAATTTTAATTTTTGTAAGTTATTTTGTCTAAACCTGTTTTACTTAAGAAAATAAGCATAATTGCTTTGTGTTCTCTGGTTTATCTTTCAGACTATTCAAATTTTTACCAGAAAAATTGCTTTTTTAACCCGAAACTATTCCAATTAAATAAAAAATATCCTGTAATTACTTTTTTAAACTTCCAAGTAAATAGTAAATCTCAGTTTTTCAAATTATTAGCCAACAGCTGGTAACTCTGTAATTTACCACTACCTTCCATGCAATTATTAAAAACATAGCCAGGTGGCGCCACATGTTCTTTTTGCGAGAAGGACGACTAGCGAGCGTGTCTGATCGAAAGGAGAGAGTTCCATTAAAAGAACGATGTTCGTGAATCTGTGTTTCTTTCATATATGTTTTGTATCCTGCCGTACGTACGTGTCGAGCATTAAATAATATTTGTTCCTGAAACCATCCCGGCTGTTCATTATTTCGTCCTGAAATAATTACAACACTGTAGGATTACCCAGTTTGTAATTATGTAGCATTTGTATTAAACTTCATAGTGACTCAGAGAATGTGCGGTCTTTGAATTGTTCTATAAGAATTCGAAATTGCCAAGCTTTTGAGTTGAAATACTGATACTCGTTAATTTTAAATAATTGTGTGTGTGTGTGTGTGTGTGTGTGTGTGTGTGTGTGTGTGTGTGTGTGTGTGTGTGTGTGTGTGTGTGTGTGTGTGTGATGTAGCACTAAATGTTTCAAACATAAAAGTGGTAAATTAACTGAAAAGCTCTAATAATGTACAATTTCGGACACTTAAATAAATTATAATTTCATAAACAAACAAAGTTGTAACCAGTGACTAATTTTATCATTATTTATTAATATAATAACTACAACATGGCTCCACCAGACAAAGTACTTGTACGCTTCTCTCTCAGGTAGAAGAACGGGAGCCAGTTGATCGAATCATTTGCTGCAGATCTGAATACCGCACCACCACGCGGGTACCTCTCCCAATGCTGTTTTTTTTGTATATATACAAGTCATGAAACTGTAAATAATTTTAATAAAGAGAAAGCTCCTGTGCAGGAAATAACCTATTAGACCAAAGATGTATATTCCTGCTTATTCAATGATTTCCGATTCATCACAATGAACTATATACCCGGCCCCTCACACGTGCGCGGTCACCCCATGGGTTCAAGAAATTGTTACGAAGCCTTTACGGCTTGAAGATGCTGAACCGGTGCTATAAGCCTAACGGGCTGGAAGAAGTTCATCCTGTGCTTCCAAGACAGGAAATAAATAGCTGGTAATCTATACTTTTGCCCATCTACGTTCCTGCTAAAAAACCTTTGAAAAAGCTGAAAGGCAAGGGGAATCATCCTAACTTCCGTTCGATGAGAAGAAACAAGCAAACAATTTTTCAAAAGTGCGGATTTCACTTTCACCTGAAAATTGAACCAACCTTTGAATTGAAAAAATTTCAGTAGCAATCATGCTACTGTATTTAATGATAGTGCACGTCTTTGTGAGCGTTTTTTTTCCAAAACTTGCTGCAGAAATTACGCTACAGAGTTCTTGACTGTGTCAGAACACCTGACACGTATTTATACTAAATTTATCTTTCCTGATACTGACTTTTGATTATTATTTTGCTTGATATTTTGTGAGACACTTAACATTGAATGTGTTTAGCATTACAATACATTGATAATTGTTTTGCATGATATTGTTTTATTACTTTTTATTGCATTGTATATTTGTATCATACACACTGATAATTTTAATTTATCTTCATATTATTTTATTATTTGAATTTAATGTTCCTTGTTTGGTATTTGAGTATGTTATTAGTTTATTTTCCCATTGCCTTAATTTTTTTCTGAGGTGCTTCAAAGTTTTATAAGATTTAGAGGCTAGCCATATTATAAAGTGTAAGATCCATTTAAAAGTGTATTCTACATTCGTAAGAGTTTCTGTGGACAATCAAGAACTTCAATATCTTTTTTTTCTTCGCGTCATGCTATTTCTGGGAAAAAGGTAAGAAATCTGATTAACATGTACAATTGAGTTGATGAAATTGAGTCTTATGGGGAAGAATCCAAGGTAATTGAGCCAGTAGCAAAAAAAATTCTAGCAAGTGATGCCGGCTTAGTAACTTATAGACAGATGAGTGAAGAACAAGAGCAAAGTACTGAGTAAATTTGAGCTGCAGAAAATACGACTGCAAAATAAGACCAGAAGTCCTCAAACCCTACCCAAAACAAGTATGATTGAGTTTTTGCAGCTGTTATCAACATTCAATCTGAAGTTGATAACAGGACTTGTCTCAACTTTATTTTAACGTCAACGCCGTGGATTCTGATGAATATTTAAGGGTTCCCTACTCATTGGTTCCCCACCTTGTAAAGTAACCCACCCGCTGTTCAGAGCCTGAGGAGAAATGCATGATTTCTCCCACATTCGGAGGAATAGTTCTACTGTCTGCCAACTGGGAAAAAAAATCGAGAACTATTTCACGACACAGAGAAAACCCAAATGGATTCTGGAGAACTACTATTTTGAAATTCGTTTTAGCGTTGGTTCAACGAGCTTAAAATTGATACATTTGAAGGTTGCAGAATTTGATGATTGTTGATCAAATGAAAAAGATACCGGGAAGAATCTTATATCACCAGAAATGTTAGCAGCACAAGCTGGAGGCTGATAACATGCAGTGCTTCCTTACCATGTGGAAATTAAGAAACCCTAAATGATGGAAACCAGAAAGTAAGTGGAAACCTTAATGCTTTCCAAAGGGAAGATTCACATGTTATTCTAATGAGATACCCTTTCAAACGTTATGGCTGTGGGAGACCAGGGGTAATAGATCTGTGTGTCCTACCTGCAACCCAACTTCTACACAAAGAACAAAACGTAACAACAAATCATATCAATGCTTAACTGCGAATAGAAGCCCTCGATTGACCCTAATAGACATAATCTCGGGAAAAAAAGATACAAGTATGCAGACACAGGATCTTCACATTCGTGCCGTTGGGGAGATGTATCAGGTATCGATTAAGGACTCATCTTCCAGGAAACCACGTAAGCAATGAGCTTAACAGATTGTCACAATGAACGCCAGGTGAGTCCTCCCAACCCAGTTGATGTTAGAGATTGAGGAAAGATCAGCCTGAACAGGTTCATCACTCTCCCAAAGGCAAAAGAAATCGAATTCTGCTAGGAACCGACTTCCTAGTTCTTCTGGTCTGGTTCTGATGTGAAAATGCTTGTTGGTACTTCTACCTACCCACAAATATCCAATTTTTGATGAGAAGTATTGGATACCCTTCCATAGCTGAGAAGATGTCTGCAACACTTCTGCCAGCTAAAAGAGGAGGATTTAGTTTAGCTTAGTTTTATTAATTGTGAAGCAACAAGAGGGCTTATTGGCCACGGACCTCGTAATTTTGAATCATTGTCAAGTGACGAGGACGACACCTGAGCTGGAATCCTCTCCTAACATCCACACCACGCCAAAGGAGGACTTCTGACCCCGACAGATTTAACGTGCATCATCCCTGCTACACGGCGGGTCTTTAGCTGTCAAGGATCGAACTCTGATTGAACGAAATCTGCCGGCTGCGACCCGAAGCTGCACTACTAGGGCGTTTCGCGGCTACTAAAAGAGGAGGAAGATGACAGCTAACCTCTGTCCAGAAGAAGAAACTTACCCTTGTTAGAATCTCATGAAAATAACTTTGACAAGGGGAAGCAACACCTGTTTAGAGCAGCAGGATACAGGAAGGTTTATGGATAAAGAGAAAAACTGCCCTGCAAAATATCAACCTGAGAACATTTTTTTGTAGTATCACTCCCACTGAGCAATGCATCACAAGGAAGTGTAAACTTATGCTACCTGGTAGAGTAACAATGCATTTCAACACAAAGATCAGCTTCATCGTAGAGACATAGTATTGATAATCTGAGGGTATCTCTTGAGTTATTCTCTCCACTTAATCCCTTAATGACAAGATAACCCCTTCGTAAACGTGGTCGTCAACCAAAGGTCCCACTATCTCCTGAGTCTCGTAGGGACGCCGTAGGGACCACAAGGGAGTGATGTGAATCCAGTGGCTATATTTGGCCATCATTTATTAATAATGTAACAACTGCTTGATGGTGCCACCAGACAAAGTGCTTGTACGACTTCCTCCTGGTGAAGAAAACAGGCCAGATGGGTGACTCCATTAAAGCTGCTGGAGATCAGATAAACGAAAGGGAACCTTCCAATACTGTTTTTGTATGTATGCCAGAACGCATGAAATTGTAAATAATTTTAGTTACTAGAAGAATTCCTATGTATTGCAGTTGAAATCATATTTAGCCTGTATTTATTTCTGCTTATTCCAATGATTTTGATTCATTACAGCGGAGTTATAAGGCTTTAAACAAGACATACTTGGGAGACTGAAAATAGAATGTCTTTATTAGCTAAAAATAGTATTTATGCTGAAAAATCTTGTAGATATCAAATGATGTTCCAGGTTGTTCCATAATATGAAACCACTTCAAAAAGTAAATAGAAAACGAATCAGCTTAAAACTGTAGAGCCGACAGAACACATAAAAAAAAAACTAGAAACTATAGCGTAATATCTCAAAAGTAAAATTTTATCGAAAATATATTCTTACTATAACAAGTCATGAGATATGTTGTAACGCAAAACAGTGTCCTATAATTTTCCAAATATAATAGGTCATGGAATATGTTACAAAACCGCATTAGGTTTGTGAATATATGTAAATAACAGAATCATGGATGTTACAAATGTAATAACATCATGGGATGATACAAAATGTAATAACATCATGGAATATTACAGCCAAATGTAATAAATATCATGGAATATTGCTATACAAATGTAACAGAGGATTGAAATCTATTACCAATGAACCTATTATATTGAAATATATTATCAGGAAGTTTGGCATTATATATTTATGAGGATTAGAACAACATATAAAACTGCGTCCTAACATTGCTTGGAAATATATTGTTATTGAAATGAAGTTTACTCTGTCTAAGGGCCAAAAGTTTGATATCAAATGCAAACCTCAAAATGAAATGGCTGAATCACTGTATGAGGATGTTCATGGTTTCATGTTCCTCTATCTTAATAAGATAAGCATAGGAAAACCTATATATAAATTCTGAGCATGAATGTATATATATTTGTTTTATGCGAACGTCTTATTAAATTCAAATTTTTAAGTCTTTTTCATATAATTACAAATGTGACATTTTATGTATCATGTATTATTTATTATGAATATCTTATAACATTTGAATACCAAGAAATTAAGGTTGTAACACCCAATAAAATAAACTATATTTGACGTAACATTTTTTATTATTGCACATTTTTAAAAAAAGCTTATGAAAAAGCATTTTATAATAGAGTTTTTTCATTCAAGTCTTTAAAAGAGAACAGTTTCAACAATCTATCTCGGTATTATTTACGTGATTTGCTATTTATTGAAGAATTACCAGCATCCAAGTTTTTTGTAGGCTTACAAATCCTTATGTTTTCCCCACTGGTTTGTATACAATATAGCAAACTGCTTTCACAACTTTTAAAGCATGGTTCGCCAGCTTTCATCCGAATCCACATCATCAAGATCGAAATCATTATCAAACTTGCTTGATTTAGAAAATCGTCAGATTTTCCATTTTGTCCATTAGATCGATCACAACAGCGTCTTTTTAAATTTCTCAAAAGCTTCTGCAACAACTACCTCATCTGTAAGGATCTGTTCTCACCTGGAGGTCTCGTTGGTATTCTTGGCATGGATGCACAAGCATAATCCGGGCTGAGAAGCATCGATTGTTGGTACTCATGGGTGCTCTGATAAGGAAACTGCTGCTGTCCGGGCACGAAGATGAATTCCTGTATGAATCTGAGAAGGTGGGTTGAAGAACCCAGGTTGATAAGGATGGCTACAAAATTCTTGATGTATCAATAGCTGGAATTCTGAGATTCTGAATCAGACCTGGTTGATAACCAGGTTGGTTTCTGGGACGAAGGTAAAACGTGCATCATTGATGGAATTCCTGCAGATCCTGGTTGAAACCAGTCATGTGGTCTGGATGTGGAGGAACGGCAAAGGTGAAGGGAACTGTGGATATCTGTGACGGAGCTTCAGTCCAGGTTGATAACCAGGCTGAGCCCTGGATGTGGAGGCAAAATTTGTAAATGGGAAGGGAATCCTGTGGATACCTGTGATGGAGGAGCCAACCAGGCTGAAAGCCAGGTTGGCGTAAATCCCGATACTGTGGTGAAATTGGCATGGGTGAAGGAATTCTGTTGATATATGTGATGGAGTTTGAGCCAGCCCTGGCTGATAACCAGGCTGACGAGCTCCTGGATGTGGTAAGAACTTGCAAAAAGGAAGGGAAACCCTGTGGATATTTGTGATGGAGGTTGAGCCAGTCCAGGTTGATAACCAGGCTGGAAGGGCTCCTGGATGTTGTGGTGAAATTTGCAAAGGTGAAGGAAACCCAGGATATTTGTGATGGAGGCTGAGCTATTGTGCTGATAACCAGGTTGAAGGGCTCCTGATGTTGTGGTGGAAATTTGTAAAGGTGAAGTAACTGTGGATATTTGTGATGGATGTTGAGCTAACCCAGGTTGATAACCAGGTTGACGAGATGAGGAGGGAAATTTGGGACGATGGGATTCCTGTCATTATTTGAGAAGGTTGTTGAGTGAGACCTGGTTGATATCCAGGTTGGTAAGCTCTTGAGTAACCGTCTTGTACTGACTTGGAGTGACGATAGATTGTCCTGGAAGGAATCTTGAATCGGGCATAACTGGTCTTCCAGATGAATCTGGGTAACGAGAATCATGTCCAGGTTGCAGCAATCCCGGTTGTGATAATGGCAATATGACCAGGTATTTGGGATCCAGGCTGATAGCGCGTTTCAGATGAACCAGGGTATGAAGGTATAGGCTGCTGTAATCCTCTTTGATCCAGACTTGAGATTCCAGATTGACTTCTTCCTACTGCTATTTGTTGTGAACCTGGAAATGTAGATGTTTGGCGTGAATCAGGAATTCTGTCCAGGCCTTTGATCAGGTGACTGCGGTAGGAGATGATGTAATCTGTCTGCCATCAGCTGTTATTCTGTCATCTTGCCCATATATGCCTCTATCAGTTAATGATCCCGGAAAAAACGAACAATTCTGATGTATCTTCTTTGCAGAACCAGTAACTTCAATACTAGAAGGTTGACCAATTTGTTGTTGACTAGGTATAGTACCTGGAGGAGTAAGGATAGAAGGAGAACCAGTAGCAGTACAGCTCCTCTTGAAATCTCCTGAATCAAACCCACCTTGAGCTGTAGCAAACATGGGCAAGTTCTGCCCTGATCTAGCACTGCCTTGGAAGCTGAGTCTGAGATTGGCCTGATGAATGTCCCCCCATGAACTGAAGCTGATACTGTTCCTTGAAGTCGTTGCTTTGTTGTCCATCTTCCTCCAATATTTACCTGTACTCTGACTCTGTTACTTAAGCCACTAGACTGAGATTCTGCTCCCGCGCTTCCTGATTTACTAGTTTGCGCTTTCTGTACTTGGGTCATTCCTCTTGAAAATGACCTGTGCAGAGCTACTTGCAGCGCCACTTGGCTGTCCACCCTGATCTGACTTTGTGCAGAACTCACATCTTCGGGGCCACACACCAGACTGACCCAGACAGTCCACCCCAAGCTTCCCTCCCCAGCTTCTGACTTTGGTGATACACCTCCTGTGAAACTACAGACTGGGCTGAAAATGAGCCATTTCCTCTGTAACCACCTTGAACCTGAGTCTGAGATTCAAAGAGTTCCCTATATTGATCGGTTGGAAGAAGTTTCTGCAGCAGTACTTCCAAACTCTGTTTTATTAGTACATGTAACTGAACGAAGTACAAGAAAAAAAAAAAAAAAAAAGACTTTCACTGCATAAAAATTAATCTCATTTGATAAAGTGAAAATTATGAGCAGAATGCGTAAAGAATTTGAGAAAAATGGAAATACAGATATACTTTTCTCTATGGCATTATACGTTGGTTTGTAATTTTTAATTTTAATTTGTGGGGTACCATTGCTGCTACCCGACTCTTGTGCCATTATACAGTCAAATACAACTAACTCTAAAAGTCAATAACCTACTCAAAGACACATCAGTCAGTTCTGATTCAATTATTTATTTATCAATTACTGTAATATAATGTCTAAGGAGTTTTCGCTCTCTTTGAGGGCCTTTGGATTAATCCACCTATTCAAATATTATTAAAATAATACGCTCTTACCAAAACCTTTCCAGTTGAGGTTACTTTGATTTACAAAATCAAATGCGGCAGTTACTGCCCGTAACAACTCTTGATAATATGGACCTTTTGCCAAGTATACACTCAGAGTTAGACACACTCGTCTTCCATCCTCTAAATTTCCCTTTACGTATATACCATCCTACCTGAATCACTTCACTTTATTTCCACCTGTATCTAATTAACATAATCACTCTTCATTTTGGTTGAGAAGAAATTATTATTTCCAGCAATCAATTTCAATTAAAGTTCCCAAAGTTAGTGAAGAGAAAATCTCGAGTAGCCCAAAGTCACAAATTTACTGCAGTTCTATTCATGAAATTTTCTTAAATAACGTAATTATCGAATCCGTGAAATACTCTCTAATTTTAACAGTAAAAAAAAGGAAAAAAAAAAAAAAAAAAAAAAAAATTTTAAAAATTTTAAAATAAAAGTTACTTTAATCTTGTTATATGAAATATTTCAGGGATTTCAAACAAATTTTTTGAAAAATCATTCATGTAAAATTACAAAGAATTTTATCTATCTTGTTTGTATACATTTTCTTAAGGAAAACATAGATGTCCAAAGCATTTTAGATAATAATAATAATAATAATAATAAAAAAGCAAAGAAACAAAAACGTATAGAAATTTGACCATGTACAGTAATCAGGTAAAGCCATGCCTCCAGAAGTCCAGTGACGATGTATAAGAAAACTCACGCTTTGTGCTTTCCAGTACACTTTCGTCTATACTCCATTTCACCTTAACTTGGCAGCATTGGTAAAGGTAGAAAATGAATCAATCAGCCTGAAAAATAGTTTTATCTTGTTTTGGAATTGAAAATAGAAAGAAATGCATAGAAATTTGTAAACAAAATATCATACATGATAGAAAATATGATTTTAAGGATATATTTCAAGTTAATAACATGTTTAATCTATTTATTAATTAATATAATCGAAACAGGGATGTGATGGATTTCCAGTTTGGCTGAAAACCAGTTTTCGAGGTAACATTTCTGACAAGCTTATACGCCTCTGCGCCAATTCTATGCCCTTCGTTTCGAGTCTTTGCTATAGTTTATACTTACAATTCTTATCTCCTGTGCTATTTTCTTCGTTTTTGTCTGACATTCTAAACATGGCTGAAGAATTAATTTCATCGATCACGTTGCATGCAACATCAAAACGAGGAAAATCATTCCGAAGTGGAGTCCGGAGAAACATATTGAATGGTTATTCTTGCTTCGAGAAGATAACCCTTGAAAATCCCTCAAGCAGATCATTAAAAATGTTTCTCAACTAACTTATGTTTCTAAGAGAAATTTTTTTTCATTTGAATAAAGAAAAGACGTTAAGTTCTTCTGGGGGGAAAAAACGACTTGGTGCTTAGTTTCTATGACAATGGCTGTGAATCTCCCGTCTTAGCTTCTCCTGTACTCAAAGTTAAGGTGAAGCCGAGTATAGTGGTTCACCGTTTGCTCTCCGCTTATGCAGTTTTGGGTGAAATTGCTAATTTAGATGTTATTTGTTCAATTTGACGATTTGGGCACATTTCGATAAAAGCTTCAACCCCTTTAAGTAAAGACTCCCCGAATAATGCGATATTTGAAAACATATATTTTCCTTTTATCATTAAAATGTAGATTCTTATTGCAATCTGCGCTTTGTGCTTCTGGTTTTGAGAAGCTAATTCAATTTCCAAAAAATTATTGTATATTCGCATGCTATCATCTTTGTATTTTCTATAAAGAAATTATACAAAGTTTGGCCATTGGCATCTAAATAATGTTTTCAACAAATCTTTATATATTAACCGTAACTGAAAATTTCACATGCTTGTTTACAAAAATAAAATTTGATAAACATGTTCTCAATTACTTCGTAGAAAACCGTGTTATAAAACATATTCTTTTTAAGCTCCTTTTTAATCTGTTATAATTTCAAATATACTATGACTGTTGTTGGTATTCTTGGTGGTGGTATAAGTGGCTTATCATGTGCTTATTATTTAAAAACCCTGGGACAATCAAAAATCAAGTACATTGCCCTTTTAGACAAAAGCCCGAAATTTGGTGGATGGATTCAAACAACACGATTCCCTGACGGCGCAACATTTGAACATGGACCAAGAACCCTTCGTTCGGGTTCTAAATCTGGGTATAATGCTCTAGTATTAGCCGATCAACTAGCTCTTTCATCGAGGATTCTACCAATCACGAGGGAACATCCTATTGCGAAAACAAATTTTGTTCTTGCAAACAATCAATTAAACCCATTACCAAATGTGTCATCTTTAATTCGTAAAGTCCCTCCTTTCTCTAAATCAATGATACGATATGTTTTTAGAGAGCTTATGACTAAAAGAGCTGATTTAACTGATGAATCTGTTTATAGCTTTGCTGAAAGACGAATAGGTGAAGAAATTGCTAAATACATATTCGATCCAATGTGTAGAGGCATTGCAGCTGGTGATGCTCGTGAACTTAGTGTTCGATCTATGTTTCCTTTTTTATATGAAGCTGAAAAAAATTATGGATCTGTTGTCAAAGGCTTTACTAATGAAAACAGATCAGCAACTGCTTCTGAATTTTTGTACTGTGACTTAGTTAAAAAAGCATATAATGAAATTTGGAGGATGTGGACTTTAAAGACAGGACTTGGAGAATTAATTGATGCCCTAGCATGTACTGTAGAGGAACAAGGGAAAATAGATTTAATTTTTAATGCAGAATGCACTAGCTTGACTTTCAAAGATGGTAAAGTTGAAATTATTGCTGATAATGAAAATATTAAAGTGGATCATGTTTTTTCTAGCATCCCATCTCATGAGCTTGGGATATTATTAAATGCATATCCTACTTTGGCAGAAAATCTTTTGGCTATACCATCAGTAGATGTTGCTGTGGTATACCTGGAATATGAGAATGACATTATTAAAGAAAATTCAGGTTTTGGCTATCTGGCACCATCTTTTGAAGATTCAAAAGTTCTTGGTATAGTGTTTGATTCGTGTTGTTTCCCTGAATTAAATGGTATAAGCATGACACGTTTAACTTGCATGATAGGTGGACGTTGGTTTAAAGATATGTTTGGTGATCCTGATAGTGTATCAGAAGACACTCTTCTTCAGATTTCAATGGAAGAAGTAGGAAAACGATTTAATACAACTGATAAACCAATACGTCACAAAGTATTAATACAAAGAAAATGTATACCACAGTACGTGATAGGACATCATCTTAAACTTGAAAAAATTGATGAAGAAATAAAGAAAAATAATTTAAACCTATCATTGATAGGTGCCTCTTATAAAGGTGCTGGTGTTCCTGATTGCATTTACAATTCAAAATTAAGTGTAGAAAAATATTTAAAATCTTTGTAATATATAGTTCATTTAGATAACAATTTTTTTTGTGCACAGTTTCAATTTATGTGCTTAATGTTAAAAAATTTTTCAAAAAATTCTTTTACTATCAAGTTTCACTGATTGTTTGATTGACTGATTGTATGGGATATGAAGGAACATAAAGACAATTCCCAGCTTGGATGATGTAATTTTTTACAAACAGGATAAATAAATTAATTTCTTAAAGAAATTGACATTTATTTTCTAATTGATATGTTTTATTTTAACATTTAAGATTCACATTTATTGTTTTGAAGAAGACAATTTTTACCTGCTTTTTTTCTCGGGACTTTTGCAGAAATCTATCAAAATGATTAAATTTATTTTATATATAATATATTTAAGAATTGCAAATATTTTATATGAATAGGTTGTATATCTAAAATGTTAAAGTTCATGCTTTACTTTTTCTGAAAAATTTATTCCAGTGAATGCACCAAATGAATAAGCATTGTTGATTTTGCCTCAATAGCATGATTTATTTAGAAGTCTCTACATTTAAAAATTAAAAAAAGATGTTGATTGACAAATGTATAAATTCTGAAATATTTTTAATGTTGTTGTATGATTTACTTCAATGTTTGTTGTTTTGGAAGCTATGTTTTTTTAAATTTTAATGAGAAATTTTTGTAAATATGAACAGGCTATTTCATAAAAATGTAAAGTAATTTTGAAAATTTGTATTCATGTACTAAGACATGAATACAAATGTAATAATTGTATGTAAATGTTAATAATTTTCTGTAAGATCACACTATATTACATTATTTAAAAGAATAATTTTTATTCTAATGGAAAGTATTCAGACGATAAAGAGAGATAGTGCCAACTTGTAACATGAGCTTTTTTAAAATTTTGGGTATTTACTATTAGCATGGAATTAGAAACAAGAATTTGAGGCAGCTATGAATTGCCTCAAAGAAAACAGGTTGGGTATTCAGATATTTTCTTTGTGAGAAATAAATTAGTATTTTTTGAATGCATCAATATGATGTGATAAGTATTTAAAGAGCTTGTTAAAAGTATCTTAAATTAATGCATTTATGTGACAACGAAAGTACCTACCTTAATTTTTTCGCACACATTTCTTACTCCTTTATTCACAATTTGTTTTTTATTTGATTATATATTTGTATGTTAGCAAAATGTATCAAGAGTAAAGATAATTCTTCAAATATTTCATAATAATTTTTTTTTGTAAATTGTTATTATTAAGGAACATCATTATCTTAAAGACGATTTATGATGATTATGTACATCATAAATAGCTAGATGACGAACTATATTAGATTTGAGTTTAATGAATAAACAACAAATCTAGATTTATTTGTGAAAATGAGTGAACAAAATATTAAAAATAGAAAAATCAATTCTCTAACAGTTGTTTGTTCTAATGATCTTTAATCTTAGATAGAATTTAAATGTTTTCTTTTATGGCAAAACTTCGAAGAATTAAAAAAAAAAAAATGAATTTTTATTATGTTACTAGGAATTACTTTTGAGATATATATTATTACTTTTGCGTGGACCATCATTCTGAGGATATACAGAATCAGTATAATTCAAAAATGCCTACTGCCATAGTTTGAATGAAAATAAATACAAATAAAAGCATATTTTAATTTTTAAAAGAATCTCAGATTTAATATAAATTTATTTATAATAGTTTTAGTAAATTTAGTTGAACGTTCTTATTTTTCTGTAATCTAATATAATGAGATATTTTTTTTGTCTATAAAAAATTGAATTTATTCAAAATTTTCACATGAATAATTCAGATGCATTTTTCAATTATTCTGAATATCTTCTGTTTCTAGCTAAGTGAAATGACTTGTTTGGTTTTGAATTAATATTGCTCTGGATCTACACAAGTATTATTAATGTCAGATATTATTTTGAATCTTAGTCAAGTGACAAAGATGATTCTAGAGTTACCTTTTTGTCCTAACTTTTATTTCATGTTATGTCAGGAGTAACAGGCCCAGTTCATTTCACATGCTGTTGTCCTCATTATTATGAACAACGGGTCCTTGGGAAAAACAGAATTTATTTATAACTTTTTTTCTATAGTAGCAGGAAAGCATAATTACTAATCTTAAGTGAGTAACATTTACATGTTATTAAATCAGCTTGGCAGAACCAATCTCTAATTTTTTTTTTTTTGCTTAATTCATCAAGTCAGTTGTTTAAATAACTCTTGTAGTTAGCATTCTCTGTAAGGAAGGATTTTTTTTAAACATTAAATTATCTTTAGGTTGGTTGGTTTTATTAATGTCGTACTAGAAGCAACACACCTTATAATTTTTAACCTCGGTCGAGTGACAAGGATGATACCTGAACTGGCACCCTCTCTCCTAATTTCCACACCACATCAAGAGTAGGACTTTGAGCCAGATTTAAGGTACATCAGCCTTGACGGATATTTAGTAGCATCAAAGGCTCGAACTTGCGACTCAACGAAAACTGCCAGTTGCGAGATCTCTATCATGACTACTAGGTTACCAAGGCCCAAATTATCAATAGGACTACAAACGGCTCTTGATAAATTATTTAAATACTATTATTAGTAAGTATTTATACATTATCCATTTATTTCAAATTTAACATTAAATGTTAATATTAAAATTCCCTATCACTGTAACAAAAGATAAATGCTTTAGTGTATGTTATCTAGTTTGTTTTTGCTTGTATATTTCTTAGTGCATCTTAATTTTTTGTTATCAGTGATCTAATTTTAGTAATCCTCCGCTTAACATTCGTTTAATAATTTTAAACTATTAATAGTTTTAATATAAAATTTTATTGTATTTATAATTTAGTTTTATTATAATGTAAAAATATAGAAAAGAACAAATAAATCATGATGTATGTTTAAACATAATTTTTTGTTAAATAGTTACTCCTGAAATATGAAAGTTGATTATTTTATGATGTTATAAGATAAGGAAAATTTTATTTTCATTTAATCTTTTTTTTTTAAAAAAAAATATTAAATGCTTTATTTCATTAACTACATGAATTTGAATTTTGCAGTAATTGGACACTTGTTTCTTGTATGTTGAAGGATGTTATAATTTAAAATGAATAAATAAAATTACTATCAGCAATTTCACAAATGAAATGTTAGAATTCAATATCATTTACCTTATGCAATCATTAATGCAGTGCAGTGAATTTTTTTTAATAATTTAAAATTAATTTCATTAAATTATTTAAATGTAAATCAATTCTTAAATTTTACATTTCTTTATTCCAGCCCAATCAATGATATTTGATTAATTGCACATTTGTTGGTAAAAACTAATGATAAAAAATATCATTATTTGTAAAAAATATCTTAAAGATTCTTTTGAAAAAATCAACTTAATAAATTATGTACTTTAAATGTTTAGTCATTTTTATTTTGCTTTTAAATTAAATATTAACACTGGTGAAAAATTAGTTTTTTGAACTTGTGTTTTCTTTCAAACTTCACACTTTGTGTGACATAATTTTTTATACTTTAAATTTTAAGAGCAAAAAGGAAAGTTGAATCAAATTGAATTTATTTAATAATTAGTTTTAATAACTTATTTTATTATTTGACATTTATTAAACTTATCTAAAATAAATACATGTACATTTTTCTTAGCTTAGTTAAGAATTTTTTAATCAATTAAGCTGCATATAATTAAAATTAAAGCAAATGATAAATTATGTTATTGAATTGAATATATTTAAGCTAAATGTAATCAAAATTAAAGCAAACAATAAATTATTAAATTGAATATTATATCAGCTACATGTAATTAAGTGCTTTAAAATGTGAGAAAAAAACTTTTTAATTTTTGAACCAGAAAAATTACACAATTTTAGTTAAAGAAAACCCTTTGAAAATCTTACTGTGTACACAGCAAGCTCTTTTTTATAACATAAAAAAATCTTCATTTTTTATAATATAAAAAATAAAGCTTATTAAAAAAAGCAATTTTTTTATAACTTATAAAAAAAGGTTTTTTTTTATAATATAAAAAATAAAACCTATAATTTTTATAAATTTAATTATTTTTTAAGATAACAGAAAAATCAATCTTATTATTTATTTTATCATAGTTTAAGTGTGAATTTGTTCAGGTAAAAAATGAATACCATGAAAAATTATTTAGTTGCTATTTTATTTTTTTTATCTATAAATATCAGTCTTCAGAGTAGCATTTATACTATTAAGCTGGACAGTGTTGTATTTTTCATTGAAAAATGTATTTAGATTTATTAACAATAACAATTGATAGATTTTGAAATTGTAGCAGGAAATACAAATGTTAATTGAAAACTGCCTTTCTTACTAATGATATTTATAATTCATTTTAATATGTATTGATAATGGAGGAAAATGTGAAGTAACATGAAAGAAATGTTATGACAGACTAAAAAAAATTTGTTTGCCTTTTGCCTGTTATAAAAACAAAATGTTAACAAACACTCAACAATCCAAAGTGTACTGTACAAATGAGATCCATTTCTGTTCTGTTACAAAAATATTTTGAAATAATGAAATAAAATATTTATACTTTGGTTTTTAGTTAATTTACATGTATAGATTTTATGTATGAAAATGAAGTTAGTAAATTTAATTTTGTTATTTTTTTTCTTTAATATATAAGTTCAATTTAGAAAGCAAAAAGAGATCACTCAGTTATGACTCATTTAAGGTTATTAGCCTTTGCTGCTCAATATCCATTTTAAACTAATCAATTAACAATTCATATGCTTGTATATTAGCAATTATATATTAATTGTACACTTTTTAGTAAAGAAAAGTTATAACTACATTTTCACTCATATGACATTAAAAAACATAAATGAGATCTTTCTCAACATTTAAAATAGTGTTATAAGAGCATTATTTACCTCTCGTATTACATGGTACATAAACATATATATTTAAGGTTACAATTTTCCAAGTTAAAATTTAAAACAATATTTTGAAACAGAGGCATGTTTTATTCCAAATATATCAATAATAATTGCTTATTTTTATATATATATATATATTTCAATTCATAACATTTTCAAAAATAATATTTATAAAATTCTTTTATTTACAAATAATAAACCATATCCACATGTAAAATTATTTGAGTTATATATAGTCATTTATCACATTCTACTTTCAGAAAGTGAACTGGAAGGAAATCCACTTTTAAACACATCACATATTCAGGAGGATGAAAGCAAGCAGCACACAAGCGTCACAATTGGTAAAATAGAACATCTATTAGATAATGCTGGGAGGAAAAAATATGAAAAAATTAATCAAACACAGTCCTAGATACAATATATTTTCTATTACATTAACTATAAAAATGTAGAATTATTTCTTTGGACACAGATTTTTTATTATATATAATTCCCATCTAATCAGAACTCATAGAAATTTTACAGTTAATTTTAAATTGCATAAAGCATAATAGTGTAGAAAATAAATTGCAATACATAAAGTAATTTTACAGAATAGATAAACTTGACATTTAATTATCGAAATACAATTAAATTTACTAGCTCAAATCCATGAAAAGTAAATATAATTATAAATGGTTTCTTAAAAAAAATGTGCATTTTTTAAATTGTTTTAACACTGAATTTTCTACTATATTTTCCTATTTTACATAATTATGTAGAAATCTTTCTATTGTATGAAACAAATATATAACTGAGATAAATTGAACATAAGAAATTGTCATGATAAAAATAAGATCATCAGTTCAGTTCAATCAACTTATTTTTTAAAAATTAAATGTACCACATTGCATTGAGTAAATAAAATTGTTAAATACCATATAAATCTTATATTTTACAATATAAGAATTGATTTTGAGAAAACATTTTACTTGTTTGATTTTATTTTTTCTATAATTGAAATAAAATTCTAACAATGTATTGTGATACATCATATTTTAGAATTTTAGGTTTTAAATTTGTAATAACAGAACGTTTATGGTAGATTTTGTAATGTGTCTTACTTTTTACTGTCTGGAATGATGAGCGGTTTGCATTTTATCTGATATGTACTTATAATCTTTGGTTCTAGAACTGCCAGGCATATTCAGATGAGTCGGAGCTTTATCACTTGTACTAAAAGGTTCCGGCACGTTGCTTTGCATCACTGAATACAAGCTTACTGAATAATCAGCTTGGTATGCTTTCATATGTTCATCATCCACTGTAAATGCAGAATCGGTTTTCTGAGAAATATGAGGCTCATTACTAACTGCCTTTTCAGAAGTTTCTTCCACATTATTTTGCATTATATCTTTAGCTCTATTGGGACAAAATTCAACATCTTTTGCTGTATAGTATGAAGCTTGCTGATAATTACATATTTTTTCAACTGGAGGTTCGTTAGAACTTTTGGAAGATGAATATCCGGCACAAAAAATTTTGGAAGCTGTGCCAGTCTTCGAAAAGTAAGAAGACAGTTGAGAAATCATATATTTTGACATTTTAAAATTTCGGTGATCAAATTTGTAGAAGGTTTGAATTGAGACACGTTCTACGGTACTTGTTTGTAAACGAAGTAGAAACTGTGAACCTATCCGAATTCGCGATTGTTGGCGAGTATAAAAGGTTGCTATAATGCCGTGAAGTTCAGGGGCATCCTGAAGGACCGGTTTAAATATAATTTTGCTTTTGTTACCTCACACACAGCTGTAATATTATTCATCATCCCCCTCCATCCCTACTCTTCTTTCTTATAATTTCATTAATACAATGAATAACCTTCTGAGATCAAACTAGTTTTACCAGGAAAAAAATTATTATTAGAACAGAGAAAAAAAAAGTGCAATCATAACTGAATGGCAAATGGCGTAATTTTTTTAGGGAGTATAAGCTGTAAACTAGATACATATTTATATTTAATTTCCGTAAAAGGAAATTGTTTAATGTATGATTTATTTCATTTCATAGGTTTCAGTTCAATATTAAGCGCATTTCTTGAAATATTCTATGTTTATTTTTGTATATAAATATATTAATGTTCAACTTAAAAATGTATACTCCCAAAATATGTAAATATACATCGGATAAGTGGATAAACTAGTTGAAAACAGTTTTTCTGAAATAAATCAAAATAAATTGATTTATTTATGCTATCATATATAAAAATGTTAGATAACTTTTAGAAATTCAAAACAGTTACTGAGAAAAATTAAGTGCACATGCATCAAAAAAATAAAACATTCTCTTAATCTTGCAGAATCATCTATTGAACACATTCTTATTATCTTTATAAATATATTTATACCTTCTTTAAACATTGTTAGGAATCCTCGAGATTTTTTTTTACTCTAGTAAATACGTTAATTATTATTAAATTCGAAATGAGATTCGCTCGCGAATAAATTTCAGCTGGTCCTCTCATTCGACCAAAATCTTATTTTATTACATTATTCTAAAAATAAGACATTTCAATATAAGATAATAAATTATTTAAGCGTTTGATTCCATTTATAATAAATAAATTAGTCCCCTTTGTTTTATGATGATTACAGAATTTAGTTTTGATAGATAATCTTGCGCTAAATATAGGTGACACATAGGATGTTTGAGAGAGAAATGGAAATATCAATTAGAATTATTTATTTTGAAAATTTCAAATTCTTGCAGAACACATTTTGTCTGTTTCGATGTTCCTTTTCGGGTTTTCTTCTTTTTATAAATTGAATGGAAACAAACTTTGTTAATTTTATGCGCAAAAGTTGCGGATATTGATATTTTGTCAAAAGTTAACAATCTTGATCTTGAAATTAATTATCGGTAAAACGATAGAAAATACTTAGCGATTAAAATTCAATATTATATCTCTCCCAATGTTCCTTAAAAGTATGATTTCAAGTTCCAACTTCTGGTGAAAATTAAAACACATGTTTTTGAAACCATTTTTATATACATTTTTGATAATTTGTGTTATAATGCTCCTAACAAATTAAAGTTTAAATGTGTTTGAAACTTTTTAATCTTCTAGTAAAAGTCACTTAATATAAAGAAACTTAAATATGATATATTAATGTTAATGTCATTTCTATTATTTTAAAAACTTAATAAGTATTATTTTGTATGATTATCATTTTAGAGAAAATTAATTATCATCAAAAATATATATTACTTAAATATTATTTAGAATGAAAAATAATACCCTCTGAGACAAAGCAAATTAGGATGAACAGTATTAAATTATTTGCACTCTCTGAATTTTCTTGTGGATAATCTGCCATTAAATAGTATTTTTAATTGTACGTGACAGAAAGTATATGTATTTTATTTTAATTTTACCCGAAATTATTAATATATTTAACTTTTCTTAGGAATGGTTTATCTGTTTCCTCTAATATTTTACAAGTAAAACATAATAAATTATTTTTTAGAAAGAATTAAGAACCGAACAAAATTTTAAATTGTATCGTTTTCATTCCTGAAACTTTAATGAGTGATGTTATTGCTTATTAATGTCGCACTGGGACAACGCGAGGGCTGTTAGCGACGAATCTCGTAATTTTGAATCTTGGTCAAGTGACAAGGACGACACCTGAGTTGGCACTTCCCTTCTCAAAATTCAACACCACATTTCATGGTGAGTCTGTAGTGGTATCAGGGTTCGAACCCCCAACTCGACTAAAACCACAGGTCTTGAGGCCGCGACCATGACCACTAGACTCGGCCACAAAGTTTATTAAACAATTTGTTTATCAAAAAACAATAAAAAAAAATTGTATTATTTACTAATGTTTTTTTTAGAAAGAATAAATCAAAAAACTTGGGTTTCTTCCTTTTTAGATTATTGTATCGATCTAAATGAAGATAAACTTTCAGATGAAATGAAAATAAAAGTACAATATCTAGGGAAAAAAAAAAAAAATCTGTACAGTTTTGAAGTAAAAACTAAATTCAAAGCTTCTTTTTTCTTCCATTAATTCTTCAATTATATGGGAATGAAATTATCAGTTTGAAATGACCTAAGAAAATATCCATTAAATAGGCTTTTAATTTGTTGTTTTAGGACAACAAATGTGGTACTTTGTTTATGTATCAGTAATAAAATATTGGAGAAAATGAACATTTGACAAAGGATGCCAACGAGATTGATTTTCCAGTCTTGAAATAAAGAAATATGCGCCAACCTGGTAACCCAAATCCAGTTAAGCAGCATTGCATTGCACGTGATGTTACATGTGCATAGTGTCGATGTTCTTGTTTTCTGCTTCGTAGAATGCAGCTGGACCAAGAATTACTAAATATATGCCACAATTTCAGATTAATATTCAGTTCGCTTTTCCATTAAATTTTGAATAAATAATAATAAAAAGTTTATATTTCTGCATGGTGATCATGAGTTCATGGGATATGCTTTGTTTTGCAAAGTCGATTCACTGAAAATCTTGATGCACATATTTAATAAACCATATTAATAAAAATTATTGAATGATACTTACTAATTATTTCACAGAAATAAGCCAGAATAATTATATTAAGTATAACATTTCATAGAATAGCAATAATGTAGTTATATGTCCTATCAACAGCAATTATATTGTTGGTAATTAAACCAAACGTGATTTATAATAAATAATTCATATTGAATAATTGAAAGTCTATATATACTAAAGTAAAATATAAATTCTTTAAAAGGAATTTCGAATCTGTCTTGATAAAAAAAAAGTTTCAATTTTGAATCCTACTTGATATCTACTTGGCTTTAGGTTCTGTCATCCCCACCCCCCAAACGATGTCTATATTTGTTACAAAGAAGTTGAAAACTTATCAATTATGATTTTCGAAAACTATGTAATTAAAATAATACAAAAACTTCAAAATTAATTTTATTATATTTTTTTTAGATCGTGATAAAATGTTTATTACAATTAAACCAATAAGAAATCTAATTATTAATTATTTGAATTATTTGAGTTATTTGGCCTAGAATCAATTACGGAACAAAAAATACATGCAGAAGCAGAAGAATCCATAATTATTAATAAATGAATTAGATATATATACATACAGGCGTTTACAGATATACTTCAGAATTAAAATTTCAGTAACTTAAAATATTAATGTTGAGTAAAATACATTGGCGTACCTAGAAAATCATTTTGGGGGGTGCATATCGCCATTGCCATGACAGAAGCAATTTTTAAAATTACTAATTGATAAAAAGTAAATAATGCTCTATATCAATCTTATTTCACCTATTTAAAACTGTTCAAGTATTGATTTAACTATCAAGTTATAAGAATTTAAAAAGTAAAAATCATTTAAGAAAAATAATTAAGATACCATAAGAATAACATTTGCATTTTTTTAGGGATGCACCCCATCTCCATCAACAAACACTGAACCAGAGGCACACTTTCAAAGACAGCAAGGATTTTCAATTCTTTTTTCAGGAATTGGCTTGGTTGAAATCTTTTTTTTTTTCTCTTCTTGATGAAAAAAATTTAAGCATGATGAGGAAAAAAAAAAAGTTCTTATGTTTAAAATTTATAATAGTATAATAAAAGAATTCTCCTGAAATATTTCTAGGAAAAAGTCTGAAATTCTCTTGAAATTCTCAAGAAAAAATTTGGGGGTGAGTA
The DNA here is from genome assembly GCA_019974015.1 of Nephila pilipes. Lineage (NCBI taxonomy): Eukaryota > Metazoa > Arthropoda > Arachnida > Araneae > Nephilidae > Nephila > Nephila pilipes. The sequence goes on from BMAW01039076.1 coordinate 152,218, forward strand.
TGTCTCTTTGCACCCCGCCCCTGGGTACATCACTGGTAAATTAGAATATTTATTAAAGAAAAATGTATTCGTATGTTTTTCCACCATAAACTGCTATTAATGATTTTAATAAAGTTCAATCATTATATTATAATTTATTTTATATAAAATATTTTATAAAATATGGTATGTTTTATGTATCGTTACGTTTATGAAACTGAAATAAGTTATTTTATCTATAACATTTTAATTGTATTTGCTCAGAAAAATCATTACTATAGATAACTGGTGTAGGATTTGAATTCAACATGTAAATTTTGAAAATGATGCATATGAGTTTTAAATAAAGTAGAGTTATGTAAAGAATTAAACAAAAAAGTCTTATTTGCTTATTTATGAATATATACTTTGGCATAGCACTGTTTTTGAAAATGAATTTTATTTTCACGTGATATATATATGAATTTCAACAAAGTTACTATTGATATAAGAAATATTTAAGGAATATACAATTCGCCAGGACCAGATTTACATTTTAGAAAATAGACAGCTGACAAATTAAAAAAAAAGGTGTTTTTTTTGTTGTTGTTGTTGTTGTTGAACATTATTATATTATGTATCCTTATATATTGGTATAACCTGTTATCAAATAATATTTACAGAATAATAGTAATTTAGATGTTAAATTTCAAATAAATTATCAAACCTATCATGTAAATCTACCAGATATTAAATTATATGCACAAAAAAAAAAATCAGGATAATTAAATCTTGTAGGAAAAAAAATGACTGTAAAATGTTAAAAAAATCTTACTTAAGGGATTAATTAAAGTTCTTGATTAATTTAGGAAAGCAATCACGTTTAAATAATAAAGCGAATATGAAAAAAATGGTAGTCGTTATTTTTAAGCATTTAATACATTTTCGCCCGTCAAATTGATACGTGGATTAAGATAATGAAAATAAGTGTCTAGATAATTGATTGTCGTGTTTTTGAAAAAAAGTTTTTCTTATTTGACAACTGAGATGAGATTTCTGTAATTGTTTTCTGTATTTTCGCACAGACAGTTAAATGAAGGCTTACAGATAGAAAGCAGAGGAAAAAAATGGTGGAAAAGACATCAATTTTTTTTTTCTATCTCTAGGCTGTCTTCTTCTTCTTCTTCTTCTTTTTTTTAAATGAACGAAAATCTATTTTAAATTTTGAATAGTTTTTAAAATTTTATACTTAATGGTCTTTTAAACCTTGACTAATAGAGAAAAAAGGGAGTATGTATAATGTTTGAAAAAAAATATTTAAATTTTTTTTGTGATAAGAATTTTTTAGATTCATCTTTGAAATTTTTTAAATTTAGAGAATATTAATGAAACAGATTCTTTTACTCGTTATAATGAAATATTCAATTTGAGTAATGTTCTGCAACTAGCAGTTTTAAAAAGAGTACAAGGAATATTCTTTTTTAGTGGCTCAGAATATTATAAATTAAATAAATGATCACGAAAGATCAGATAAAAAAGTTAAAAGAAGATGGAAACATTGTTTTTTTCTTTTATATAACTTATGGGGGGATGGTAATAATTATAATAACAGTTTTAAATTACGTTGAATTATGCACAGAACTATTTCACTTTTCATTGGATCATATCTTTTAGTGGAAAGTGGGTCACAGATTTCCCAGTGATGTCGATTATAACTGTAAAAGTTGCAATGTATTTCGAATAGATAATTTGTATATAATTTGTACTCTCTCTCTCTCTCTATTTTTATGGTCGAAGTAGCCTAAAAGTCATGGTCGCGGACTCATGGCCGGCGTTATTTTCATCGAGTCATAGGTTCGGGCCCTGATGCCACAAAAAGACCCAACATGTGGCGAGGCTGATGCACGTTAAATATAGTCTAGGTCTCAAACCGTTCCGTTGGCGGGGTGTGGAAGATTGGCATGGGATGTGCCAGTTTAGATATCATCCTCGTCATTTCACCGAGGTTGAAAATTACGAGATCTTTCACACGTAGCCCTCGTGTTACTTCTCAGTGTGACGTTAATAAACAATCATAATATCTCTCTACTTGATTTCCATTTATAATTAATGGTTTCTCTTTTTATTTGAAATTGTTCCAAAATCTTGATAAAATAACCAATGAGTCATAAGTGGAAACTTATTTCAAATAACTATTCAATTTCATTTTTAAAGAAAAAGTGTATGAAATAATCATAGGGAATGTGATTTCAGAGCAACAGCACACGTTTTTAAGAATGAAGGAATCTGAGTGTTTTCTAAGATGTTTCTGATATTCATCGAAAACATCAATGAGCATAATTCACATAGTACATGTCTGCTCTAATTCACTGGAACATTCTCTTGTTTAATTTAATTAAATAATTTTTAACATTTGTTTGTTAATGACATTCTCTATTTGTGAACAACTGATAAGATGAAAACTTTGAAACTATTCAATCTCGGACTCAATATACAATTGTGGAAATTCATTTTAGCAGTGGAAATATTTTAATTTTTTTTATAAGAAAATAGAAAAATTTAAGAAACAAGAATAACTAAGGTAGATGTCACATTTATTCAAAGCTTTTGATCTTTATGAGCATTTTCTCTCCTTCGTATTATTATAGTGACCACGGTAGCCGAGTGGTCATGTTCCTGGATTCGCGACCCGCATTGTTTTCGTCGAGTCGTGGGTGGGTCTGAGCCCTGATTTCACTAAAGATCCGTTGTGTAGTTGGGTTGATGCAAGTTTAAGCACTCAAAGCTCACTTTTTGACATGGAGTTAGAGATTAGGATGCCACCTCAGGTGTTGTCCTCATCAATGAATCGTGGTTCAAAATACGAGTCCTCCTCAGGCTTTTAAGCGCGACGTCAATAAACTATCAATCCTCAAATCCTGGGTATTAGGATTGAAAATTCCAGATTACATTCTACGAATATCATTATTCGGTATAACGAAAATATATTCTGCCCTTTATGTACAGTTAAACTTCAGTTTTCTTTGAACATGTTGAACAGAGTCCCCTTATGTTGGGACATTAAGTAGAGGCGTGTATCAGATCAGATGATGTTCTCTTCATTTGACTATACTTCTAAATTATCAAGTCCTTCGTCAATATTCCTCTTGTTTCTTTTAGTCGAATATTAATTCAAACGAATGAAGAGTGAAAGTTTTTTGAATAAGTTACGAGTTCAGTAGTCGTCGTCGATAAACATAAAGAGGCTCTTCGCCAATAGCTCGTTTGATTTTCTTTAATTCAGTATTAATATGATAATTAAATATTTTCGCTTAATCACACACAAGTGCACATTTATTCAACTCCTTCTCTATGTCTTTTCTATCCACATAAGATAATAAAAAGAAAATTCACTATTTATACAAAAATCTAATTATATATCAAACTGACGCTTGTAAATTTATATTAAATACGTTTAAAAATAAAAGAATTTTAAGACGGGGGACATTTGAACTGAATTTCGAACAAATAATAATAATAATAATAATAATAATAAAAAAACAACCCAGAGGTTTTTGTATTTATTGTTATAGAAATTCTTTTAATCCCTTCTTATCATACAAATTGTCTCCAATCTAGGTTTCCTTTTTAGGAACTTCAGGAGGAAACATTTTTTATAAAAACGGTTTCTCACTTTAAAAATAATATTTTAAGCTGAATATTTCGTTTCCTAAGTGAACTCTCATACTCGAACGTAATTTTTAGATTTTGTTTCTAATAAATATTATTTAATGTATAATTGTAAATCTTATTATTGCTGTTTATTTTCCTTATTATTTTAAATTATTGACTTATGAATATAACTCGGAGCAGAAAGTAACAATTACTAATATAATTTTTAATTTTTTTTTTTGAATTCCTGTTATATGTATACGATATGTAATAATACTAAATAAAAGAAGCAATACATACGACATCATAACCTATGGACCGATTAAAATTCTTTTATTCGTAGCTTAACATTTTTCAAGCACCTTTTTCGCTAGGTTAACTTTATGAAGAACACACTCTTTTGTTTGTACATGAGTGGTTAGACGGGAAGAAGGAGTTAAAACGAATTTTAAAGATATATTCGAATCTTAGGGCTATTTCCACTCAATGTATAAGAATAGGACCCGATATCCAAACATTTTTTTCCGATAGAAATTTTTTTCAAAATTATTATTATATTTTAACTTCGCCATCCTTTAGAAAGCAATGCATTTTATAATTTTACTCATTTGTGTATGAGTCAGTCTATTTTTGTTTACGTTCTGTAATTTACCTCCTATACTGTAATGCTGGATGGGTTTTAACGTCAAGTGTTCAAGTGAAAAATTATGTTTTTTTTAAATGTTTCTAAATTTTAAGAATAACGTGTAATAAACGGATGTACGTGTAACAACGTCATACATTTATATAAAAATTGGATTACTTTTCTGCCTGAAAATGTATTCAGAGTTTTGATTGGGCTGTTTGACACTGGGCGAAGACAGACTCAAAGCACTTACACTTTGCGAGCCGAACAACTCGCAGATGCTTAAAGAATGCTCTCGAGCTGCTTGCGGCAATCCATTTCCTGCGATCATCTAGTAAAGTGGTTGGCTCGCAAATGTATACGCACCTTTATTTATAGCTATGTATCCGGAAGTCGTCTTGTATCGTGTTCAGTATCGAAGAAAGAATGCAAAAGATACGAAAAGTAAATCCTCATAGTAAATAAATGTAAATGTATGTATTTGCTCTCTCTTAAGCGCCAACCTTGGAAAAACGACGCGCATTAGTTATTTAACATAAAATCGGGAAAACGGTAAAAATAGTTACATTCAAGGCTGTCTGAAATAGATTTTAGTGTTTGATCACGATCAAACGTTTATTTAAAGTTTTCTATAATCATTGTTTTAAAGTGCTTTACTGAATTTGCGTTATCTTTCTCAAGGAATTCGATCACAAGTAGAATTATCAGAATCAAATTTATAATTTTAGAAATCGTATACAAGTGCAACTTCCATTATTTTAATTATAATGCAACAGATTTGTTTAATTCATTAACATTGATTCATATGGTTTTTTTTTTCAATTCCAGACTGATGAAAACAATAGTTAGTATATCGTATGATTTTCTTTAATGGAGTAAAAATAACATAGTATTTATTCATATGTTTGTTTTTAAAATGCATAAATAAATTGAAACACAGTTTGTTGCCTATATTGATATCTTAAGTCACGAATAAATGTTTTCCTTTCTGGTTTTGACCACAGTTACAATGTATGACAATGAATCTATTTGATATTTTAAGATCAGGAAAGCCAATTAAAAATTAAAAATAAATTATGTTTTTTTTTCCTATTGCTAGAGTCCGGGTTTCTTGGGTTACTTTTCATGAAAATAGTAGAAAATTAAAAATAATTAAGGCAAATGAAATTATATATATATATATATATATATATATATATATATATATATATATATCATCTAAAATAGTTTGATTTCAACATATACACACAAACAACCTGTCTATTTTACATGCCTATCTAAAAGTATATGCTCGTACACTATAAATAAAACAATGTAAAATCTATGCAACACTTAAAAATCTATACAAGACTTACAAAACATATAAAATTCAGAATTTTTTAGTTTCATAAGTAAAAATTCGGTTTCAGCACGAAGGAAATGATTAGAAAAGGATTAAAGTTTCTCTGGATACTTGTATCCTAAAAGCAGCTTAATGTGAATAAAACTGAAATTTCACAATTATTATACTGAAAAAAAGAATCCAATTTTAGCTTTGAAATAAACTAAGGTGTGCTTTTGATCTTCAACATTTGCAATAATTTTGTAATTATCATAGCATATAATTTGACTTATATTTATTTCGCATCGGTTTCTGGAAATAATATAGAAAAAAAAAAGTTTTAAATCAAATCAAATGATTTTCAGAGAACTATTCTTATGGAGTGACACACACACACACACACACACACACACACACACACACACACACACACAATAATAATAATGTCAATAACACACACACACACACACACACACACACACACACACACACACACACACACACACACACACACACACACACACACACACACAATAATAATAATAATAATAATAATAATAATAATAATAATATCGCCTGTTGGGAAGCTTAAAAATTTATAATTTTCCACGACACCATTATTCTTAATATATATTTCTCTTATCAGAGATCAGTTCACTAGTTTTCTTTTATAATTTTATTATTTATCTATTCTTCATACTTCATCAAATGGGTATTCTGTATAATTGTGCTTCTTTGAATTGTTCCGAACCTTGAATTGCTTTTGGCAATATTGTTTTAAACATATAAAATATTCGAAACTTTATCCAAATGTTTCTTCGAGACTATCAAAATTGTGTTATAAAAGGCAATAGATTATTTGAGTTTTTATTATAAAATGCAATAAATGTTTCCTAATCTTTTAGTATTTAAATTTGATTCAGTTTCAGACTAATTACGCTACGAAAAAGTATTTGTTTTAATGCGCTTTCTGATATATCTTGCGAATTACGTATCGTTTCTTACATTATAAATACAAATGATAAAGTGCATATACTCTTGTAGTGTATATGACGCCTGTTGGCGTGAAAAGAAATTATGATAACTCCTCTGTTGTATAGGACAGGGTTAGGGAACGTCTTAAAGGAGACGCGATTGAGATGTACTTGTAAGAGGTTGAGGTGAAACGAGCCCTGACGTGTAAATAAAATCCCTTTTGTTCTTGTTTGAAAGATATTGTCTTTATGCCCGTATGAACACGACTCAACTGCCTAATAGTTAGTTCTTATATAAGATGATTGGTCATTAAAGAAATAAGAAAGAAAAAGGTCAATGCTCGAGCACACGGTAGCCTCAGGTATTACAACTCTATTTGTATGTGTCTTATTGAAAAACAAACTATATGAAAACCAAACATTTATATGTAGTAGAAAATTTGTAATCAAATTATAGATACTATAAATAGTCAACTATTCATAAAATTCACGTTTTAATATATCAATCACTGCTACTTTGAACATTTGCTTAACGAGGAATCTATGCATAGTATTCACCTTTTTAGTATGTCCTATCATCAGCAGAATGAAGATGAGATCTTAGTTCTCTTGATGAAGATGAGATCTTAGTTCTCTTGATGAAGATTATATCTTATTTTAACGCTTCTGGTAAAATCTTAATTTTAAAGCCAGTTAGGGAACTATTCGGTCTCTATTAGTCGCTTTCTCTATTCTTATACCTTAAGCTTTCTAACGACTTTCACAACAATTGTTGAATCTTTTAAGATTTAGTTTTAACTTAATTTGTAATATGTTTGACACGAAGTTATTTTCTCCAAAGAAAGTTGTAAATATTTCAAATAATATTTCATGCTCACGAACTTAAAGTCGACGTTGTTTCCATCGAGTTGGGAGTTCGAATCCCATTTCCACTAAAGACCTACTGTGTAGCAAAGCTAATACAAGTTAAATCTGTCAAAGTCCAAGTCCTCCCAGTGGAGGGGTGTGGAAGCTTGGAGAGCGGATACCAACTAAGGTGTCGTCCTCGTCACTTGATCGAAGCTCACAATTACGAGGTCCGTCGCCAATAGCCTCGAGTTGCTTCAAAGTGCAACGTCAGTAAAATAACCAACCAAATTATTTATTTTAGTATATGGACAGCTTTCTTTGCACACAGCTACTCAGAATTTTCAAGATATTTTTTTTCAAAGGCGATTGCCATTTTATTATTTCTTATCCTTTATGAAATAAAAGTCAGTAAAAATGTGACTTTTGAAGCTGAAGCTTATCATCGGTTTCAAAACTAAAATTTGAAACTATATATTTGTAAATTAATCATTTAAAGCAGGTAAAAATTATTCCAAGTCATTAAAGTTTGCTGAAGACCGGATTTTGACATCCAGTTTCATTAAGTTCCGCATTATTTCATATTCAATCACGTTATTTTTACTTTTCTTTATCATAAAAACTATTATTTTGAATTAAAATACCTTTGAGAATTAATTCAGTGAGCTTTTAAAAATAGAGTTTCAGAAAATATTAATGATACACTTTGAATTTAATTGGGCTCCCACTATAAGATAAAGCATGCTATAGAATAAATGCGCAAAAAAATTCTTTAGGAATCTTTGGATTTCTAACTATATTTTAACTATGTACTATAACCCTAACTTATACAAGCTAACTATTATTTACTTAACCATTAACCTAACTACACCTTAACTATATTTTTTTTTGCTTCAGCTCTGATTGAAAAAAATGCCTGAAAACATAATTTTTAATGAATCTTAAAGTTTTAAAAATGCATGAATTGATGCATTTGTTCCGAGGTTTTTAATTTTCTTTTGATTATATATTTTAATAATTCAATTTTTTAAAAAAAATTCAAGAATTTTTCAAGTAAGTGAGTAGTTTGAACGCAACAAAATCTTATGTACTTAAGTAAAAAGTTAATTTACATAAAAGATGATAAATAATTAGGTTTATGTTAATGATTTATTTATTTATGACATTATGAAAAAAACAACTAGGATTTGTTTTTGAAATCAAGTATAAGTTTTTGCGTTTTAATTTTCAATTGTTCTTTGGAATTAGATTAGGTACCGCACGTTTACTTTTTTGTCATTTAATGCATGATGTAAAGTATAAATAAATAAATAAAAATAATTGGCTTGATTTAAAAATATTTAACAATTGCAATTTTCGTAAGAAGAAATCATAAAATTATAGATCCACAAATTTTAATTCAATTTGTAAAAAGGTTTAAGCATTCCTCAATAGATGGCGCCAGGAACTGGAAAATTCTTGAGTACTTAATTTGAAATGAGCGTTTTTGCGGTGCGGAAATCAAGAATCATGAAAACATAGGATAGATCACATCTATTGCTGAAAACATAATGGTAAGACAATAATTTTTACAACGAAAAAATGAAATAACAACAATGTTCAATATAAATTAAACATTTCTTCGTGAATGTGCTTTTTGTGTTAGAACTTGCATTTCATTTTCATCATAAAAAATCGTATTTGATTGTCTGTAGTTTTGATGAACGAATACATGAAGTATTTAATGTTAATTTTTTTTTGCATGGGCTTTAAACAGGAATTCATAAATGCTGATACAGTCCAGGAAAAAAAGGTACCTCAACGAGTGAAAAATATAGCCCAAACGTGTTAAAACCATTGAAAGTTCAAACTGCGTAAATTTCTTACGATTAGTTAATGCTATCGAATAATAAACTAAAATATATTTGTAAAAAACCCTTATATTTCTTCGGTTAAGTAAAAATTATCAAAATCGACGAACAGTATGAAGTCGTTTGCGAATTACATCATCTGAAAGTATATAGGTATTGAGAAATCAGCACTCACAGATTTTAGAAACAAATTTAAGTTTTGTAGATACAAGATTGTTTTATTTTTAAATATTTTAAGATAATGACGAGAGAATTATGTTTATCATACTGAACAAAGCAAGATACTGGTTGCAGTGTAGCAAAAATTACGCGAAAAATTGTAAAATTGAAGCCTGTATTTAAACACTGTCTCATTAATCTTGGTACTAATGACATAAAAAAGTGAACAGGAAGGTCAAAAGATGTCTGTCAAAGATGTCAAAAGGCTGCAAGCAAAAGATGTCTTCCTCGAAAATTAAAAAATTAAAGATGAGATGCAGTTGCCCTGTACCAGCTACACAATAAGAAATGTATTGCTTGGAAATCTTAGTGTTGCGTACAAGAAGTTGAAAGACTACCCATCCACACTTTCAAAGAGGTATATTTATTCAAGTTTAAATTCTACCGTTTCACGGCTGACACCAATTGGAAAGAAGTGATACTTTCGGAAGAAAAAAAAAGTTTGTACATAAATTTAGATGGGACAGATGGATTTAAATTTTATTGGTAGGAGATCTGCGTAAAAAACACCGCCCCTTTTGAAACTGCCAATTCGCATTAGCAGCGCCGGTGGTACAATTGAAATTGCTTTTGCCGTCAAAAAAAGAACAATTCAATGTTATAGAAGAATATATTGGCAGATACAAGTAGAGTTTGTTGCCTGTTGCTCCTCTGATTACATCCGGCGATTGGGGATTTCTGAAAAAATGCATCTGAATATGCTTCGTGTTCCACAAATTCCTGGATGAAGGCAATTGCAGTAAAACGTTTTCAATGGCTATCTTGGAGTCCCGACTTAATCCGATGGAAAGTCTTTGGGTCGTTTTATATCCAGATATTTACAAGATCAGGCGACAGTTCGATCTAAAAAACACGCAATTAAAAATTGCTGGAGTAATATAACCCCTGACACCTTCAAATTATGTCTGATTCTATATAGCGACGATTAATACAATAGAATAGCATTTAATTAAAGAATAAATCATATCGAATCTATATTTTTTCCCAATTTCGACTGTAACGATAAAAATTTACATATAGTAACTAACTTAAATGTATTTTTGCTGAGATTTTATTACATCATGAAGTATCCTTACATTTAATAAAGATATGATATATATATATATATATATATATATATATATATATATATATATATATTTCTTGTCTTGTGGCATTTAGTTTGCGGCGTTTTTCTTTTCTCCAGGAATGTAAATAAGCTATATAAATTTTAATGCATAATAAGTCTGATACCTGTAAGATGCATAAATTATTCATAATTTGAATTACTTAGTACAGCAACAAATGCGAAAGTCATATACGAGATGTGGATATTAAATAATAAGACTGACGATGCTGCAGAAGTACGCATGCGCCATATGCCAGCGACCGACAGTTGTTTAGTGGGAAGCCTATTTTTTTTCGAAATCAGTGACTCTCGCTTTTGTAAACAAATCTGTATAACGGTAGTGATTCGCATTAGAGTTTTTTTTGTTTCGCCGGAAAAAATGATAACTTTAACAATAGAACAAATTGTTGTGAAATGTAACATGACATTTGTAAAAACTGCTACTGAAACTTATAATTTATTAAAAGAATTGTATGGAAATGAGTGTTTATTGTATGCACGTGTTTTTGAGTAGTCTAAGAGTTTTCAAGAAGGCCGAGTAGACGTTGAAGATAATTCACACCCAGGTCACCCTTTCACATCAAAAACAGAAGACAAAATCAAAAAATTCTATAATCTAGTTTAATTTGATCATCGGTTAACTATTTTTGCGATTACTGAGACTGTAAGAATTAACAAAGAGTGCGCACGGCAAATTTTACATAACAATTTTAGCATGCAAAAAGTGTGTACCAAAATGATGCCCAAAATTCTCACGTTTGAACAACAAGAAGCTTACAAAAATGTTTGTACTGACTGTTTGAAGGTCATTGAAAAAGACCCAAACTTATTGAAAAGGATAATAACGTGTGATGAATCTTGGTTTTTTACTTATGATTCTGAAATAAAGCACCAATCTACGCACTGGAAGAGCCCAACTTCACCGATAGTCGAAAAGGTTCGAATGAGAAAATCAAAATTCAAAGCAATGCTGATTTTTTTTCGATATTTGAGAGATTTTCTACCTTCACTGGGTTACTGAAGGTCAAATTATTAACCAACATGATTAACTTCTCTTTCTTGCTGAACTCTATGAAAGAATAAGGAAAAAACGACCTGAATTGTGGAAGAATAGTCATTCCCCATTGTCTGTCAAGAGGTTTCCAGCCAAGTACAGCATCCCAGTGTTAAACCATTCACCTTGTTCACCGGATCTTGCGACTTTTATCAATTTCCTAAGGTGAAATCTGCATTGAAAGAAGCAAAATTCAAGTCCGTTGAAGCTGTGAAAGAAAAAGCAGCATGCATCTTGAAAGAGATGACAGAAGACTTCCAGCACTGTTTTGAACAATGGAAGATTCGCATGGAGCGTTGCAGGGGTAGAGGAGGAGTGTATATTGAAGGCAATAATAAGTGAATATGTAATGAAGTCAAAATAAAATATTTTACAGCATCAATCTCGTTATTTAATAGCCTCACCTTGCGCAACAGCTCTCTCAATAGTTAGAGAGAGAGAGAGAGAGAGGAAGAAGACAGAGAATATCCACTTTTGATTGATGATTATCTCCTGAAATACTAGACAGATTTTAATGAAATTAGGTTTTTTGGTAGGTTGATGTAATACAAAAAATTCCATATAAATGTTGTATGATACACACGCATGATGATCGTGTGTACGGCTTATCATAGCAAGAAATTCTAAAAGGGTACAAAAAGGAACAATAAATAGGTTAATTGAGGGTATGATCTCCTCTTATATTTATATATTTTTCCCAACGTGAATTCTTGTTAGAAATGAATAGTTCATAAGTTCCTTTGGTATTCAGGTCCACTCTTCTAGCAACACTCTTTTGAGGATTTCGATGGTACTGGGAGGAGAATTGCTGGTTGTAACTGCCCACCTATGATTATCACGAAAATGCTCAATAGCATTAAAGTCTGGCTGACAAATCCATCCGGGAATATTTCCTCCCTCCAGAAGTTTGCCGGTCAGAAGTGTCTTATGTAGATGATCGTTGACACCCATACAAAACGGAGTCAGAAGCAACTCATCTCTGAAAAGATGAATATATGGCTCTAAGAATATATTTTTTATACCTTACAGAGCTAATAGAGACTTTGTCAAAGTTATGGAGATCTGTGCGGTGTTTCTAACACAATGTCCATCGAATTTCCAGTGCCATACCGGTTTTTTTTTATCGGAAGTTGTGAGATACATAGTAGTTCTCTGGCTGTTACCAGATGAATGTACGTCGATAAATAGTAGTTAGGCTGAATATGAATGAATAAGACGGTTTTTCAGACGGATCCCTGCTCCAATGTTGATGTTTTCTGCAATATGCTAAGCGTCTCTTCTGAAGAATCTTGCTGTACGCTTCTCCTATATGGGGAGCTGCAGATATGACTTATTTAAGATAATTTCATGTTACCTCAAGAGATTTTCGAGACACTTAATAAACGTTCCCTGATTTGTGTGAGGTGTAGTCATTTATAAAGTTTTAAAAGTAGAACCAACATTACCATACATTCAAAGACAATCAATAGTTTTTTCAATAAACTCTTTCAGATTCCCAATGTTTTACTCGGAATACAAATAGTTTTCGACCCAATTATATCATCAATAGAGAAGTGTCTTTTGGGTATTTTTGATCATACTTTCAAAAATCTCCCTCCCCTCCAAGTAAAAAGACTGGTGTATCCTACTAACACCTTGGGAATATTTCTTTAGTTTAAAGCAATAACTTTAAATATTTTGATAGCGTTGGACGAAGAATTCCTTTAAATTTCTTAAATTAAAAATGGATTGAAATAAGCGAAGTTCTTAAAAGTCTGCTTAGATCACACCACCAATCAGAGCGTGTCACTTATTATTAGCCCTTTCTCATCTTACCCTAAATGCCTTCACTGTTGCTTGCGTCGTTTTTGAGAAAGTTGATCTTACCTTCCAGAGCCGACAATGGTCAACAGCTTGTGCTCGCTATTAATCGTATATTAACTCTACCGAACGAAAGGGTGGACTCCACCTGTCGTTTCTCTGAGCGTGTCATCTTCATTTATGATTAGATAACAATAACACTGAAAATTCTTTTAAGAGTACATACGTTTTGAAATCCTACAATTAAGTAAGCTTTTAATAACAGCAATCATGATGAGGTATTTCTTTCTTTTAAGGCAAAGAGCTCTGTAACCTACACTTTTTCGCTCACAGACTCCTCGCTTCTTTGGAAAAGGGTTCCTATGACCACATAAAGCTCATGAGACAGCTGAGAATCGGTTACACTCCTGTTATCCCTCGCTGTAATGGAAAAATATAGATCTTCATTGATCATCACGGTTCTTGTACGACCGTGCACATGCCATCTCTCTACGGATCAGATTCCATTAAACTATCTCAATTTGTCTGCTTGGGCAACATTGAGAGTTACAATGAAGTCTCTTGCAATCTACATTTGAGTCTGCCTTTCCTTAAGTCTCCCGACAATTCGCCACCTCAATCCATTATCCAAACGTTGATAGTTAATAATTTTAACTGTTTGCTTTTCAAAGTCATCGAATGTTACGAAGAAAACCCCATCATGAATTTGGGAGAAATTAATGAATGAACGAAGAACAGAAATTAGCATGTACTCTTACAGAGCTTTTCCCTCTATATCCATAGCCTAAACCCATATGTACGCTTACGCAATCAAAACATGATCCGCTGTTGTAAAATAATGTATATTAAAAGCAGGAACCTTATGCTGTTCTGGATGGTTCCAAATTCGTCTCCGCAGACCGTATGTATATAGTTTGAAACTCAACTCATCATTGACAACAATTCTTCCTCAGTCAATACAGTTTCAAGTTTTTCGAGCCCATCATTGTAATTGGACGCTGCCTCTGGTCCAAAGCAGCATAGGGTTTAGCTATTCTTACCCTTTCTATTGCACACCACAGAAATCCATAATAGGGTACTATGGTGTGGGGTGCCATACCCTTTAATAGCTGGATGCCTTTACTAGCCAATTGTATCACACTTATAACATAACGGTACGTAGAGGTTAATCTACTTGTATCGCCATTCTTTTTGTGTTACACAGGCTTGCCTTTTAACATGATAATGACCGATCACGCATGGCGCATCTTTGCTATGAATTGTTTTCAAACCTTCCGAACACTTCCTTTTCCAGGTGGGTCGCATGATCTCTATACTATAGAGTACACTAGCAACCTGACGGGAAGGAGCTTGCAACTATTCCAGAATGCGACAGATTTATCCAGAGAGTTCAATACAATATGGTAAGATATCTTTTAAGGAACGCTTTCGAGAACTTTATCACGCTGAGTGACTGCTTACATCCAGGACAGAAGTGACTTCTTAATTTTGTAATGATCAAACTCTGAAATTAATTGTCTAACGGTGTCCGTATTTTGAAATTGCAGTCATATTTTTTAAGCATAACTATCACATTCACCCATTTTTTTTAATCGCAAAAGTACAATACGGTGCGTTGAACAGAATGTATTTGGAGGAATACATAATAAAACCAAGAAAACCTAGTAAAAAGCAAACGATTTCCAGATTTTCTTAAAAATATTTTTATTATAGAATTGGTAAACTATTCGAGCAATTAAATGTTTACACCAATCAGTAGTTTGATTATTACATAGAAACTTCAATTAAAGATGAATTTTATTAATTCAAATCCTCGAAATAATTTATAAAAATAACCATTTAGTGAAACACTTTACTTAATTACTACATTTCTTGAACATATTTCAAACTTAGGGTATAATAACAAAAAAGTTTGAGATGATTTGGTACATTTTATTAATATTTGCTTATTAAAAGTCAAAGTAATGATTGGTAAACTTTAGTTTGGGCTGTTACTATGTTAAGAAGGAAGGATGATTAATGAAATTTCTCTGCATATCTTTTCTAAGATAGAGACGTTTTTATCCTCGAAAACTTTCTAATCCTTCCAAGATATAATATTGCACCTGTTAATAAGCACGTGTAATGAATTTATTATGAATTTAAATTTAATTCCTACACAAAATAAATTCAATTTTTAATTTCTACTAAATATCACCGAAAACAGCATTATGGGTTAGAAAATGAAAGAAGGAAAAGATAATAGTCGAATATATAAATATATTAATGTGTTAAAACAATTATTTATCTCGCATCTGTATTAATAAGAATAATGTATCTTAAAAAGCACTCTAAATGAATGAATTTTATCTTAAAAGCTTCTATGGATATTACGTTTCAATTTTAATGGAGTTGGGGCTCCACCCATTTGGTAACGATTATTCAAAAACTCACATCTTTCTTCGACAAATTTAATTTACTATTTCTTTATACTAATGCTCAGTGAACGAGGTTTTTCTGTGTTAATGTTGATAAAAATTGAAGGGTGGAAATATTTTCAATTCGTTTTTTTTGTCTTACTTTAAGCAGGAAATTTGAAAAATAGTTTTTCATATATTCCTTGCTTGCTAAAGGGTCTTATCTTAATAACTTGATGTCTAATTAAAAATATTTAAGGTTTTCTAGCGCTATAATAGAATGGTGTTCAAAATTAAGAGAATTTGCATATTTTGTCGAATTTCATGAAAAGAATTGAGCGAAATGTAAAAATACTGCTTCGAAACAAAGATGCAAATCTTATACATCCAATACGCAAGCGTATACGTGTGTGGGGGCGGAACTAGTTGAAAAATAGGATGCGCGCGTACCAAAATCCGCATTTCGTTCGGTAGCACATTTCGCCGAATTTCTTGTTTTTTTTTTGTTTGCAGCAATCGCTTAAATTAAAAGTCAAACAGTAACAATGAATAACCATCAACGTTTAGATGAAGGAATGAGGTGGCGAATTGAAGGTAGAAGCAGGCCAGTCTCAAATCCAGATTTGCAGAGAATTAGATTTAACACTCAGCGTCGTGTTCAACTTATGGAAACAGTTTCAGGATATCGGATTCGTCGAGAGAAAACCTGAGCAAGGTCATCCAAGAGCCACGACGGCCAGAGAAGATCACCATTTGTCCATTACAGCGAGGCGTAACAGGGAATCTACTGCTTCTCAGGTCTCTTATAAGTTGTATGGGACCACAGGAACCCGAGTTTCAAGAATGACTGTTTCCAAAAAACTTCATGAGAGAGGGTTGTTTGCAAGATGACCTGTTGTTTACATCCCCCTCAGTTCTGCGAACAGGAGAGTTCGCTTAAAATGGTGCAGAGATCTTAGAGATTGGAGCATGGATCACTGGGCAACCGTTCTCTTCACTATTGAGTTCCGGTTCCGCCTGATCAGTGATTCTCGCCGTACTTTCATATGGAGAGAACCAGCGACCCACTACCTGCCCTCCAATGTCTGAGAAATCAGCCATTACGGGAGCGGAGGCTTGATGGTCTGAGCAGGCATCATATTGGATGGTCGCACACACGTTCATGTCTTGGAAAGTGGCACTGTGACTGCTGAGAGATATAGGGATGAGGTCTTGGACCTATGTTCGCCTTTTCAGGCGTACAGTTGGTCCTGATTTCTTTTAAATGGATGACAACGTGAGGTCCCATAGAGCTCCTCTGGTCGTTGAATTTCTGGAAAGTGAGGATATTCGCCGGATGCATTGGACAGCCAGATCCTCAGACTTCAATCCCATAGAGCATGCCTAGGACGCTCAGGAGAGGACAATTGCAATTCACAACCCCCTTCTGAGAACCACCCAAGACCTGAAAACAGCGTTGCTGAACGAGGGGGACCCATTGCCACATGAACTCTTAAACTCCCTTATTTCTAGCATAAAATCACCTTGCGAGGCCATTATATCTCTAAGAGGGCACCATAACCCATTTTCTTGGTTCTATTCTGCAACTGCTGTTTCATACTTAGCGACTCCGATGTTACGCACGACCATGCGTGTATATTATAACTGTTTAATGGTTGTTTTTTTTTGCATTGTATCAACCCTATGTACAAACCAAATTTCATTAAAATCTGTCCTGTAGTTTTAGAGATAATCGCCCAAGTTGGAAAATTCTCAATTTTGAACACCAGTGTACTTAATGATAAACCCCCCCTCCTTATTTTCTGAATTGAATGCTAATTGTTTTTGACAGTTTTAATAGTTATTTTTTAAATACATTAAAATTGCATTCCATTTGAGAGAGTGGCCGTGGTAGCCTAGTGGTCATGGTCGCGGATTCTCAGTCAGTGTTGTTTTCATTCAATCGTGGGTTTGAGGCCCGACAAAGCTAAAACAATTGGACTAAAGACCAACCGTGCAGAAGGACTTATGCACGTTAAATTTGGTCGAAGTCCCTATCCCTCCCACTGGTGTGATGTGAAATTTTGGAGAGGGAAATATCAGCTCAGATGTCATCCTCGTCACTTAATCACGGTTCAAAATTATGAGCTCCGTTGCTAATAGCCCTCGAGTTCCTACTCAGTGTGACGTTAATGAACAATTAATCAATCAATAAAATCCATTCAAATCATATAACTTTCGATATTTTATCTAGGATCCCTAAAAATAATGCTACTGCTAGGGTGAAAATGATTTCTATATCTATCATATTACGTAACTATTATTCACTACTTTCATTATAAATAGTAAACCTCATTACTTCTGAGGGCCATTAAAATTATTCAATACCGAAGCAATTTATATTTAAGAATTTAACAATGAGTAACAACATTCATTTGCATTTCATCTTTTAAACAACCGTGGAAATAGTTAAAAGAATGCTCAAAATTATTGTTCTACCTAAGTAGTTTTTTTCTTCGAGGTTCGCCATTATTCTTCAATCAACGATTTTAAACGATACATGTCTTTCCATTGCTTCCAATTTAAAGAACAAGTGATGTATGAAGATGCTAAATGAGTTTATAGACACTTCATTACATTGTTAAAAGTCCAAGTCTTGTTTTGAAAATCTCATTTATAGCCACTTCATTATGATGTTAAAGGTCCAGGTTTTATTTTGAAGATGTCTTTCACATGGAGATTTCATCTTTACATTAGGTTTCAAAGGATATAAATTCTTTACTAAAGAACTTCAATTAATTAATGTGATTAAAGTATTATTAATTAATCAATAAGAGACTTTCTGACGCCGATTCTCTCTTTGTCGCGTTTCTCCCTTCAATTATCTTTAGGAGACCTTTAAATGAATATGCTTGAATTGAAAATTCCTATCAACAAATGAAACGTGACTTATATAGTTTATATTAGAATAAGTGAAAAACAATGAATGGAATTTAGGAAATGCATTTATAAGTTGTGTTGCCTTTAATACTGATGCTGGAGATTAGTTAGCAGTAGAGGGGGAAGCTGAAGCGGAAAACGAAATAATAGTGACCGTATTTCCAAGCGTGAGACTGTCTCGGATAATAAATAAAAAAATTCTGCACACTGGGTTAATAACTCGAACTCTTTACTTCAATTCTTCTTTGGACTCGAACCAGAGCGGGGTGGTAAGAAAACAATCTTACTATAATTAAAAGATAAACCAGACGTGTAAAAGGGTCAATTACCACCTATATGGTAGGTTAAAGTTAAGTACTGATTATTCATTGATGTGAATTAAAAGAAAACTTCTTTATCATCATTATTTGACTTTCTTTTCATTTGATTGTGCAATTTTATGATTCTTTAAAAACGCTTGGTAATGGTAAGTGAAGGAAGTCATAAAAGGGTGTTAGTCATATAAAAGGGACTTGATTTAAATTATTAAGGTAATATAAAATTATGGGATTTTATTTACATTCAATAGCCTGTGCGGTTTAGTGTCCAGATTTTTTTTCAATTCCAATTTTTTTTTCTTTGTGAAATAATTAGCTTCGTAAATTAACGTTATATTAGAATGTGCTAATGAAGTACTTTGTGCTAATGAAAAAATGTTTCGTAATTTTGAATTTTGGATAACTGATAAGAATTAGACTTGAGATAGCTACTCACTGTCCAAAATAAGATTTCAGGCCCAGAGGGAGTTTCAGGTATCAATTAGATTTAATATGCAAGCAACTTCCGCTATTATACGATTTATAAAGAAATCGAATTAATCATAAAAATGAGGGGGAAAATCAATCGCAATATTGTACGTATTCTTCTATTGTAACAAATATGTCAAGAAATTCATTTAAAACATATAAAAGTCGTAACTTATCTTACCAGATTTAAAAAATTGTAAACATAAAAAAAAAATATTTTTCTAAAACAAATTTGACTGATCCTATAAAAGAAGAGAAAAAATAATATCGTTTTATCGAATTACTTTAATTGGAAAATCATTGCATTAATTTTAAAAGTAGATAAGGATTTGTAGAATTCTTCTTTTTCTTTTTTCTTGAAATTTTACATATGCTTATTCATTAGCAGTTATGATACGACCCGGTAGCTGAGCGGTCATGGTCGCTTGGCCGACGCTCTTTTCGACGAGTCGTGGGATCGATCCTGATTCCTCCAAAGATCCACTTTATAGCACATGTCCATATTGCCGTGGTGAGGAAGTAGGGGTGCCAGTTCAGGTGTAGTCCGCGTCACTTGCACTCCATAATTTCTTTGAATTGACTTAGAACGTCAATTCTATTCCTTTCCTAGTTTATTTATATACTTAAAATAAGGAGATCATTCGTACTGATTTTTAGTCTTTTGCCCTGGCTAATCGTAAAATATGTAATCTGTACTCATTAAGACGTTCTAGTTTACACAAAGGTATACTAATTTTGGAAGACAAAAACACACTAGCTTAGCCTAAAGACAAACATTCGATTTTTTTCAAAAGCAATCTTTAAGCGAATCACTTGTAAATTATCAAAACATTCTACAAAAAGAGTTGCAACTAAAATTAATTCATTCTTCAGAAATTTTTTTTAAAGCCACATTTTAAAAAAAGTGTAAGTGAGACTTTATGGAACTAAACTTGTTTCGGTAGTATCTCATTTGTTTCATAAATATTTTATTTTCATTTTCTTTAGTTTTAGTCCATGCATAAACTAAACCAATGATTGTTTATTAGCGTTACTCTGAAAGGCAACATGAGGGCTATTGATGGCGGATCTCTTAATTTTGAACCTCAGTCATGTGACGAGGACGACACCTGAGCTGGCACTACTCTCTCCAAACTTCCACACTTCCACACTATGCCAACGGAAGGACTTTAAACCTTGACTTGATTTAACGCCGGGTCTTTAGAGGCATAATTGATAAGCAAACCCAATTATTACCACATTACATTATTATTATTATCATTAATATAGTGAATACGCTCTTAAATTCTTACCCCATAATTGTGTTTTGATTTTTAATTTTTTAAAAATAGTCACCTTACTTAGAGTATCATTTGTTTGTGAACGTTAATCGAAGCAATTAGAAGTTTCATTAAGTGACGGACCCTTATGTTCTGCGAGCAGGAGAGTTCGCTTAAAATGGTGCAGAGATCATAGAGATTGGAGAAAGGATCATTGGGCAACCATTCTCTTCACTACAGAGTTCCGGTTCCGCCTAATCAGTGATTCTCGCAGTACTTTCATATGGAGAGAACCAGCGACCCACTATCTGCCCTCCAATGTCCGAGAAATCGGCCATTACGGTAAGTCTTGACTATTTGTTTAGACAACACAATAAATATAAATAATTAAACTTATAAGCTCACATTTTATGGGATTGGGGAATAGATCCCGGTAAAGTTTAGTTATTACGAAAAATAATCCAATTATTCAGGGCAGAGTCTCTTCCACGCGAAATACAGATGTATTCTTAAAAACTAAAGGTCGCTGTTGGGTCACACGAGCCTTCCCGAGAGCGTGTTCCCCTGGGAATTATCATAAAATTAACATTATCATAAAACAGTCGAGAGCATGTAAACCAGTGGCAACAGAAATCTTAACTCCAAAAGATGCGTTTTTAAATTGCAATGTATGATGTTGAGTCTAAATTGACGTTTGATTAAGATTTAAATTACAACAGTAGAAATACAAAAATTATAAATATTACTAAAAATAATTATTTTAGCACTTCAATATTGTATAAAAGCATGCTGGATTACCAAAATATGAAGCAATTATCGAAAGAGTGAATTAGTCAAAAGAACAATCATATGGCGCAATGCGGATCCTTAAGTAAAATATTTGACAGGGAACGCTAATGCTTTTTTGAAAGAAAGGAAATAAATTTTCTTCTTTGGAGTTTCTAGCAATTATTTCTTCCTTTTATACCTTAGTTTTCTTTACTATAAATTAAATAAAAAAAAATTAAAAGCCTTAACTCCATACTCGCTCTAAATATTATTTCGTAAGAAGTTTTCTTATAAAAACTTTCTTTTTTAGAATTTAACATAATGAAATTTCTTAAGAAATTTCCACCCGACTGACAAAATTTAAATTCTCGATTCTTTATGCATCATCGAAAATTAGAATGACTGAAAATTTGAATAAATGGAAGTAATTTTCTTCCATAGAGCATCCTCAACGTATTTCTACTTTTTGAATTTTAAATTTTTCTTCCCAATAACTTTTTTAAAAAAAAGAAATTAATAGTATAAAACTTGAAACTCTTTAAAATTTATTTTGGCTTTACGTTTCTCGTTATACATAGAATTCAGCTTTTAAGAATTTAACACTATGAAAGCTTTTAAGAAATTTCTATTCGAGCGACATGATTTAAATACTCAATTCTTTATGCATCACTGAAAATTAAAATTTTCGCGACAGGGACATCCATTGCATGAAATAGGATAACACGCGCCGTCAAAAAGCAGTCTTCTCTCACAGTTTTATCTAAAATTCAGCGTCACTGAGATCATCGAAAATCCTAACAAACACGAGAGCCTCATTATCATAATGACACCCTTTAGTCTTTTGACAAACAGATGATGCCAAGCAGAAAGGGTTCAAAGGAAGCTTGTCCGGAATATCATTCAAAGTGTGCTTGCTGCCATGCCTCTTATTCGCATGGTGGGTTTTTGGAAAATTTTCTTTGTGGAGACAACGTTCTCGCTGAGATAAGTGGCCGTTATTTGTTTGATTTAAAGAGGGCTTGGAATTCGCGCGAGTTGAATTCAACGAGCTGGAATAAAATTTTCTGCTTTTACATCACTGTAATTTTGAGGGAAATGAGTGTATTCAAAGCTATGATTTTGTCTTAAAATATAGCATGTTTTCCATGTTGCATGAAATCTTCTAAGGTAAAAATATGAACACCGTGAATTAGTTAGTTAAAATAAATAAATCATCGTGTATAGTAATTTAAATAAAAAGCATTTTCGGTAAAAGTTACGTATCACGAAAGAAAATAACACCGGTAAAAAAACAAAAATTTTTTAACATGGGGTTTTCTTTTAAACTTCACACTTTACGTAACATAATTTTTTTATACCTCAAATTTTAAGTAACATTAGCCTGTCAGTAACATTCATTTTCAGTGACTTTCGCCTGTCTTGAAGATGGGGAGCAATGTTATGAACACGAATCGATGCTTCTCTGCAACGCTTCTCTTATAGAAGAAAAGATGGATTTACAGAGTTGTCACCAGCAACAAAAGACAGTTTAAGCAATGGCCTTTTCGCTTTGGCGACAATTTCGCGACATGGAGAGAAACTTAGCGTGAATTTTAATTCTTTAAATAATTAGTTTTAATCAATTAATTTTTATTAATTATAATTGTATTATCCTATTGTCATTCAAAACAATCGTGTATAGAAAATTTCAGCTCAATTGAGAGCTTTAAAATGTTAGAAAAAGCTTTTAAAGTTTTGGCCCAGACATACAACGTGAGAGAAGAAAACCCATTAAAAAAATCTAAATATTTAATGCCTCCTTGGCGTTTGTTCAGAGTTCCTCATTAACCAGTTAAATAGTCACTAAGCACACAAATATAACAGTCAAATGATGGGGGGGGGACAGATGATTCTCTTATCATTTTATTGATATTTCTTAAATCATGACTATGCTCTTTTCTGTGCTTTGTCTACCGGAACCCCAATGCGTTTATATTCTAGTCTGACCTCAATACTTAAAACCAATCCTACCAGCGTACTTGGGACAGAGTAAGTTAACTCGTGACGACCAGAGAATCGAGCAGTTTCTTTAGCTTCGAGATATCTTGGATTCTTGTTCCATAATAATCTATGTAAATTCACGCACGTCAACTGCAACTACGCTCTATTAATCACCATTTTCTAACCACTAACTTCCAACTTCTTACTTCTAGTCTTCCGATGTATTTATATTTTATTTAACTTCGTTTTTATACACGTTTACTCTATTCAATTCGTTATTTTTTAGATAATCTAATTTGTGTAGTTGACAATTCTCCCTCATTTGGTTGTGTCAGCGTTTTATTTTATGCAATTCAATTCATAAAAATCTCCAAGGTTAATTAAGAGAAAATGTCGAATGGCCCAACGTTACATTATATATATCTAAGAAATATGTAAGGAAATATGCAATATTGTGATCATATATGCTTTTAATTTATCAAGCATTATTATTTATTTTGCACTGAATAAAGAAATCATTAATCCTTCTTTGCATGGCGATAGAAATTTCCACCATAACATTTAGTGAACAAAAAAATATACTCAAACGTCACAAACATTATAGCGAGTTTGAACTTGTAATTCCGCAGTTTGTTGTGGTTGGAAGAAACGGGTGATTTCTTGAATATTTTATAACTTATCACAGATTTTTTTTGCTAATAAAAGCGATAATGAGTGGATAATAATACAAAGATATATTGTTATTTTTATTTATTTTGTACTGATCTTAACACGTAAATTTGCATAATGATGTATATTTCCATCATATTGTTTTTTTTTAATTATTTTACATTATACATTTATACTAGGATTTTTTTGAATAATTTCCCTTTAATCTAGAGCATGAATTATATCACCTTGATTTATTTCACAAGAAAAGAAAAAAAATTATGCAAAATAGGATTAACTTTTAGGTTCACTTTTAATTACCTATTTTTCAAGTATATTGTCAAAAATATGTTTAGAATTTTTTTTCTTTTAAGAGAGCAAGAGTACAACTCCTTTCTGAAAAATAGATCTATTTGAAAGTATCATTTAAAAATCTAAACATTATTACGAATGAAAAATAAAGTTACTAGTTTATCATTAATGACTCTTTACGTCTATATTATTAATACTTTCGAAAACTTGCAGTTTGTGTTTAGGATAATAGTTGAAGATAGACTTTTTTTAGTGTTACAAGCTTATTAAATAATTAGCCACACAAGGGACTATTCTTTAGTTGAATCACTTTTGGTGTAACAGATCATTTTTCAATTTTTTTACATTGCTTCAATTTTAATTATATTTAGCAAAAAAAAATATTCAATTTAATAATTTACCGTTTGCTTTAATTTTAATTACATGCAGCTAATATAATATTCAATTTAATAATTTAACGTTTATTTTAATTTTAAAATCGGAAAAGCTTACTATTATCCATTTCTCGATATTTCATTGTTTACTTTAATTCTTATTTTTAATTGAGTAATTTAATAATAATTATAAAAAAGAGTGCACTTTGAGTGGCTAAATCTGTATTTTGCTATGAAATTCAAAGATAAATCCTTGCGCGCACACACACACACACACACACACACACACACACACACACACACACACACACACACACACACACACACACACACACACACACACACACACACACACACACACACACACACACACACACACACACACACACACACACAAAGAGAGAGAGAGAGAGAGAATCAGAGAAATAATTGAATTTGGGGAATTAAACATTTTAAATGAATGTTTTATAATTCTTAAAAAAACAAATCAAGTTGCATAATTGGATTTGAAAAAATGTATAAGACCAGGTCTTTTTGACATATTTCTCAAAAATTACGCTCTCTTTTTCATTTAGTAGGGTTTTGGAAAAAGCATGCTTTTGAATCCAACATTAGTAAAAATAAATGGTTATTTTGCATTTCATTTATAAGGCTCTTGTAAGGGCTTTTTTTTGGAGCAAATTGAAAGAACTGTAAATTCCTCTAAAACTTCTAAAATTTTAAAGAAATTGTAAATACTGAAATTCAAGTAGAATTCGCCGTGCTCAAATTAGCATTATTAGCAGATGAATTGCGTGAAATAAAAAGAAACAATTTAGAAAGCTTTAGTTCCTGCAAAGTGTAGTTATTGTATTCATAAGAGGGTAGTTCAAAAAGTACATGTATTTGAAGACAGATGACATCATTAAGGTAAATTGTTGTTACCATTAGGTACTGCTATCTGTTAAACGGAGTCGAAACAAATTTGACATTCATTCACAAGTTAATTTTGACTTGGTAATCGTTTGCTGTCAAATCAAAATTGATTGCGGCCGCGTCGAGTTATAACGGTCGGTGAGACCAAGATTCATTATCATGCACCAGAAATCAAGCAAAAATTAAAACGTTGGGTTGCTTCTGATGAATCTGCTCCAAAGAAGGCGAAGATAGTTTCTTCGGCTAGAAAAGTTAACTAAGAACTTTTGAGGGGCAAAAAGCGTCATGTTCACGAGTACGAGTGACCGAGACTTAGGCAGCTGTCTAGTGAGTCATGTTGCTTACTAATAACAAACCATTTTCGATGCTACGAGTGCCATCTCTTGGAATTTTCTAAGGACTTATTGAACGACCCTCGTATTTTTGTAGTTAAACTATACTTTCTTGAATCAGTATCACTTGAATACTAAACATCGAGAAGCTCCTATTTAAACAAAAAATATTTATAAATCATAACTTTAAAATGAAATTATTTTTATTGTTCTACTCTATCGTTGTGTGTGCGTGATCAGGAAATATATATTTAAATTGGTATTTATATTTTTTACACAAGTGTCAATCATATTATTTCACATCTATTACTAAAATTCTTTCGGGGATCATCATTGCAGCTATAAATATAGTAAATCCTAAATTACAAGATAACGTTGTTATGAAAAATTATCCTTATATTACATATAATTAGACAATTATTTATCTTTCAGGTCTGCATTTCAATTTTGTTATAAGTTTTCAAAAATAGTAAAATGTATAATAAGAAAGATACGTTTTAAGACTTTATTTTAAATTATTTTTGTTATCTAATTTATAAGAATACTTGTTAACTTTTAATGCAGTAAAGTCTTGTTAAAAATTCACGATCAAGTGCAGTGTTGTTAGCTTTAAGAATACTGATAAAAATACGGAAATGCATTTAGGACACGCATTTACGGACACACCTCGTGATCTATTTTGATAATTATGTAGATATCAGATGTGAGGGTGTTAATGAATTCCTTTTGACCTATGATAAGAACTGATATATATCAGCATATCAAATTGAATAGTGTCTAATGATGGTTCTTACAAGGAAAATCGAGTTAGTAATAATTTTTATCTTATAACTACATTCTTAACGAAACTATATGAATATGAATCAAATTATTCGTATTACAAGGATTAATTTTTCTAAGTAGTCTTATTCGAATCAACCCAAATAGTCCGGGAAACGAGATGATGACACATGACGAACCAAGAACAAAATAATATTTTTTTTTATTTAAATAACTAATTTATAAATTCTCAGTTTGAGAGATATAACAAAAATAAATCTCAATTTATAGTTGAATGGGAAGCAAATACGAGTTGAAACTAAGACCTCGCGAAGTTAGAAAATTACGTTTATTCTAAATTCGGTGCATTTCACATAAAATCCGAGTCAGCTACAGAGTGATAATTTATATTTCCACAACAAAAGAAAATGTGAAAATTTTTCTTGTTCTCACACAATGTTAATTTATCCTTCCAACAACATCTGAGAACATCAGTATATATAAAACTAGAAAATGCAGTTCACTTTTGCTCTTACCATATTTATTTATGTAAACAAATTCGGAAATAAATGAATTATCGATGGAAGAAATAACTTATAAAACAGTGTAGAGTTACAGTAGAAAACTTACAAGTAAACCCAATGATCTGTAAATCCCGATTTACTGAATACTAGAAATATAGATGGGCAGAAAAAAAAAAAGAAAAAGTTCCATGCAAAGTTTTGATTTTTAGATTGAAACAGATTTAGCCAATTATAAGGAGAGCTTTTTTATAATTATTATAAAATTACTCAATTAAATATATAAGAATTAAAATAAACGATAAATATCGAGAAATGTACTCTAAGTAAACTTTTCTGACATTAAAATTAAAGCAAACGATAAATTATTAATTTGAATACTATATATCAGCTACATGTAATTAAAATTAAAGTAAACGATAAATTATTAATTTGAATACTATATATCGGCTACATGTAATTAAAATTAAAGTAAACGATAAATTATTGAGTTGAATATATTGAAGCTAAATGTAATTAAAATTGAAGCAAACGATAAAAAAATAAAAAAGTGATCTGCTACGCCTAAAGTGATCTAATTAAAACAATAGCCCCTTGGGCGGCTAAGAAAATCAAAATTTCAACAGTTGACTCAAGCACAGAATATGAGTACTGTTTGGCTGAGACATAGAATAAATGCTTAGAACTAACAGCAATTTCACAAATCCAATTATTTTCTGAACTTTTCGTATTCCAACTGATCGAATAGTTCCAATTTTAACTTTCCAATTGCCGATGTGAGCCCCGCAGAAGAAAATTGTCTGCTCCTTAACTCACGCTTTACTCCAGTTGATTTTTTAAATGGCAGACGATCTTTTATTTATCAATTAAAGCCAATACAATATCTCAGTCTCAATGGTCATACCAAATGAATTTACCAAAATAGAAACTTAACTTCACAACTTGTCAGAAACATAGAGCTGTCATAAATATTACCATCATATTCCAATAACTATTAAATTCCAGCCATATTAGCTTTAGTAAGAAAACATAATTGATTAATCATGTCAGGTATCTAGAGATATTTCAATTTATTGTTAAACAATGTTATAATCTTTTGAGCACAATAAAATAAATTATTTTGCAATTACAATATTTTTCAGCATAGGTTTGACACATCGAATAGGTGCAATTATTCCATTTAGACCAGACATATTTAATCAATATTATTAATTTATTGCAACATTGTTACAACAAATTAATTACGGAGTTTGATGGATTTTAAGAACTTTATTCCAATTCTACTTAACAACTGAGGCTGGCAGTTATAAGCATGCTGTTTGAATTAGAGTTATATGAATTATTGTAGGGAGTTTTCATCTATTAGTGGTATTTATATCTGGCGTTGTAACTATAAAACACGACTGAGTTTAAGAAATGAAGGCGAAATAAATCACAAGAAGTTGACATGAAAAATGAAAAAATCCCTCTGATAAATTTTCTCAAGCAAAATTTTCGAAAAGAAACCAACTATTTTACTGATTTGAAAACATGAAAAGTATTGGATGTCTTCCGCGATGGAATGTTATGAATTTATTGATATGAATATTTGCACTTATTACATAGAGCGTTTTTTAAATCCGGTATTCGTTGGTTCATCTGACGCCGATTGAGACGCTCGTATTCGAAATTTTTCTTATTTATCCTGAGTTTGTTGAGACCTTGACCGCCAAGTCCAGACTCAGCGCTGCTCCCACTTATGCCTAAGGTTAATCATTATTGTCAGTTTTCATTTCGGTACAGTTTTTATTGTTTTCGTACGCGCTACTTATCACGTTTACTCAATATTAGAATTGTGTGCATAGTACGTATTTTTTGGTAAAACGTTCTCGAAACTCAGCAGATATTCTTAGAGTGACGATAAAACTTATAAGAGTAAGCATGTGATAAGAGTGTGGCGGTCGCGAAACGGCAGCGTAGATTCGAACCCTGGTCCAAGGGATCCGAAGGCGACGGGCCTACCAATCAAGCCGAAAAGATATCTCTTCGGGCTGGTTGAGTAAGGCCTTTTTTTAACGTTGAAGAGCGTCGCTGCAAGAGTAGAGTGTCTCGACTTGTTTAAACTATAATTGTGTACAGTATTAAGGGGACACAGTATGTATGATTTGACGTAAATCAGTTAAAAAATAAAATTTTTTTAGCCCAAATTATTCTGTATACATTTTTCCTTTATCCCACATACTTTCAGAGCTCCATGTTAAAAATATTCGAAGACATGGAAAGTTTTATTTTCGTTAGTATTCACATCCTGACGCCATTAATCACTAGTTAACGAGCCTTTGGTTCCTTGACATTTAATTAATTCTAACAGTGTCAAGTTGTTTTGAAATGATGTGAAGTGATTGCGTTCCATTCTCAAAGTTTGCTTATATCTGCCGATATATTCCGCTCTCTTTTGGATTAATTTTTACCACAGATTTTTGAGATGTTATTTAATTTCAGGTTTATAAAACAGTCTTGTGAAAGACTAACTGTTTCTTTTGATTCTATTTATTTTTACGTATAATCATTTGCGTATATTGTAATATAACATTTTATAAGCTTATCATACCTCGTTCGAAGATGAAAAACAATTCAAGTAAATTGAATATGAAGGACTATAGACGCGCGTTAAAAAGATAGAAGACGTAAAAATAACGTTGCTTTTCGTGTAGCGCGTCGAAAAAGAAAGCTGGTCTATTCTGTGAACAGAAAAAATTTCAAAGTTAGAAGAAAGAATTACATTTAGAGTCTTGGATTTTTTAAAAACCTACGAATTAAACTGTACTTTTTTAAACGTTAAATATAAATAGATAAACTTATTTATACCAAAATTTTTGCTAACAGGATTTCGATGTTATTTTTTACATTTTTTTAAATTTTTTTTTAAATATGCAAAATATTCACTGAACAAGTTCATGAAATTGTTATCTAGTGTACTCTACATATGCAGTAATTTTATTGTTTTTATAAGTCTTTTAATAGCAAATTAAACTTTAACTGATTTATCTCAGAACAACA
The DNA here is from genome assembly GCA_019974015.1 of Nephila pilipes. Classification (NCBI taxonomy): domain Eukaryota; kingdom Metazoa; phylum Arthropoda; class Arachnida; order Araneae; family Nephilidae; genus Nephila; species Nephila pilipes. Next base: position 182,631 of record BMAW01039076.1, read on the forward strand.
ACAACAAAAAACATTAGTTTTTCTTTTAAAATGCCAAGGGTTTTCGCCTATTGTGCAAGATGTTTTGATATTTTTTCTAGCTATAGCTATTAATATGTATAACAAAAGCTAGTACGCTTTTTTTGAATCTAAACAATACTTAATTTTTAAAAAATAATTGAACTTAGAACTGATACATTTCTTAAGGAATTCTCAATAAGCACTCATGAAAAAATTATTTTATGAGTTTTCAATCATGTTACCCGATAGCATCTTGAGCTGTATATAGTTTGATAAATTTGTAAACCAAATTTCACATGTGTACGTCAATTATTGTAGGAGGAATAGTATTTGAAAAACGCCTTATATATAATTTTTTTTTAAAAAAAATTGAATTGTTTGCTTTTTGAGATATTTTGAGAATATATGCTATTTTACGTATTATATACACATATTTTGAAAGCAAAAAAGTCAAAAACCAAAAAATCAAAGATTATTATTTTAATTGTATCACGTCTCCTTAATTTTTCTTTTGTACTGTAGCTTTACCGCTATAAAATTTTCAGTTAAATTAAACTAAATTAAACGAAACCAAAAATATTCATTTAAACTTAACTAAGTGTTTAATGTTTGAATTTAAATTTGCGATTTCTAGAATAACGAAATACTTCGTCGAATATTTGCATCGTCATCACAGGTTCAGAATGTTTGCTTAAGCACATTAAATACACGCTTTAATTGTTTAAACTTTAATCTAGAATGATTTATCTTTGGTATCCCGTTATAACTTTTTACTCTCAACATTCTGGCAAAATCGCTAATCCGGTAATGCAGTGATCCAGAACTTGTCGAATGAAGGTGCAATTACCTTGCTAATACTACTTCACAATATAAAAAAATTACAACTACTTCACAATATAAGAAAATTACAACTACTTCACAATATAAAAAAATTACTACTACTTGTCCAAAATTATCCTTAAGTACTTAAAAGTAATAATGATACTCCACGAAATTCCTGCAGATGTAATCCATTTTTGCACGGAATGTATGAAAGGCCAGCCTAATTAGCTTTATTCAATCAAAGGTGATCAGACGGTTTCTGATATGCAAATCAAGGCATTGCATCCTCCGACGGTGAATTAAGTGCTTTGCGCATTGTAAATATCTGATGAATTTCTGAAATACTGCATTTGATTTTAGTATGTAAGGACTCAAATTGGTTTGTTATGACTCCGAAGTATCATTTAGAAGAAGTTGTGAAGGGGAAATTATCAGTCGCTTAGAAGCAAGGTAGTCAAACACAGAAACAGCGAGATATGTGAATATTTCAAGACATTTTGAGTTCTATTGAAACACTTTCAGAACTCTGTAACTGTAGAATTGTCTGCACAGTGTCATGAACGTATAAAAACTGCTTCGCTTGACCGATACTATGGAAATAATGCCCATCGTAATAGGAAATTTGCTACTCGACAGTTACATCCAAAGCTTAAATGGAACTATTGTATCACTACAAACTGTATACAGAAGGCTTAATTAAAAAAGGTTTTTACACTTGAAGGCCAACAGAATGTGTTTCACTGTCTCCTGAATAATAATAATAATAATAAATCCATTTAATTGGTGCATAGTGAACTTCAATAGACCCATTATCACTGTACTAATGAGTAGAGGTTTAATTTACCTCTGATTTTAGAGTTTTTACATCTGAGTGAGATTTTACTTCGAATTTTACAAAATGCGCCCGTTTCTGTGGGGTAGGTATGATAGTATAGGGAATAATAATCATTGATGAACGTACGCCACTACAAGTTTTGAGCAGAAGACTGTGACCTGTATGAATGATCAGGATAAGGTCTTAGAACCTTATATATCTCAGAGGTGCACGTGGATTTCAATATATGTCTATGGGTGATAATGGTTGTGAAATTCTATGAAAGTGAAGCTATTAAGCTCGCCAACTTTCCCAATCTGAACCTATAGAGAAATTAGGGGACTAGCTTGGAAAAGCAGTTGTTGTACCTTATTTATAACAGCATTATTACTAGCATTAAATCACATTGTGATAGAAGTATGTGTGTATAAGTCAGTTGCTGTCACACATCACATTAAATTCATAAACCTAATTTTTTCCTGAGTTATTATTATTTTCTTTTCTTTGAATAGTCCTCGTCATATATTATTTCTATTTTTATTGTTTGATGCTATAGTTTTATGAGTATATCATGAACAAAACTCTTAAATTTGTAATTTTGCGTTTAATGTTATATATACCTGTACAAAAATTTAAAAATAAGTTCATTGTTTCTGAGAAGTGCGTAATTATATGCATATGAAGATAGTTTTGAACATGAGAGTAGTTTCAAAGTATGGATACAAATTATTTAAAAACTTCGATTAAAATGTGTATTTTAAGAACTTCATCATAAATTATAAAAATGGTGATTTATTCTATTTCTACATTCAGTTCATAGTAGATTTTATATAAGTCGCAAATAATAATTAAAAATATCCTCAGAAACATTGAAAATAGCGCAACAAGAAGGAAGCTTCAGATTGAAAGGAAATTTAATATACATAATGATACAGATGAGATATTCACTTGATCCCAAAATTACATAAGACAATTAAGCAAATACTGTGTTACAATTAGGTAAAAACAGAACTATTTCAATTACATATCGGACCATTTCATACTGTAATACATGCCATGATATGGTCCGGCATTGAGTTGATTAGACATTCGGATGCTGTCCTGAGGAAGAGGGATCCACAAATATTGAGCAACCACATCCAAATCATGTACAGAGTGACATGACGGAATCTGGTATTTCAGCAGGTCCCATCAATGCTTTGTAGGGGACAAGTCTGGGGAGCAGTAGGGTCATGGAAGAATTTGAACATGACTTAAAAAGTCTTGAGCTGCTCGAATTGTATGCAAATGAGCATTATCTTGCAGAAAAATTGACCCTGGAAGACCATTTAGGAAAGATCCCCGTGCGATCGAGGAATGTCATCAACAAAACAAAAGGAATCCACATTTAAGCATCCACATACCACAATTAGAGTGTTACGGTTGTCATAGGCTATAGTCTCCAGATCATTGCGTTGTGCTGGCAGTGTACCATGCGAAAGCGTAAGTGGAATTATACCGTTCACCTGGGCGCCTCTACGCTCGTACATAGTTATCATTTGTCTCCAGAACGAACAAGGATTCATCATTAAATACCATGTTTTGTCAATCTGCGGCAATCCAAGTCGCTCTGACTTACCACCAGTATAGACGAAGTCGTCGATGTTTCGGTGTTAAAGGCAGTACATGAAAAGGGCGCTTGGATTGCAGATTCACTCCCGAAAGGCTCCTGAAAAAATGGTTTGTGGAACAACTGGCAACCCTACATCTGATTGTATTTTGGAACAAGTCACTGTTGGATCCACGAGAGCTTGCCGCACGATCCTTCGATCCCCCACCTCATTGTTTTCCAGATCGCTCCAGACTATGTTCTCTGCACGTGAGTACCATCTCATGCCCACTCTTTACATATTCTGACGGCACATTCCGAATGATAGAACCGGAAAGTAACACGGTGAGTCGACCAGCTAGCGGTTTTTAAGCTGATGATCAGATACCTCTCAAACTTGCTTAACTGTGTGAAATGTTTTCTTGTATGTCTGCCTGGTATTTTCACTTATAAAGATCTTCTAGAGTGGGAATGCAATCTTTACGTTTACGAATCTTCCACTATACGCCAGTTTATATATGACCCACTTCCTGATTGCAGCACCATTTCAGGGGTATAGACATGCGTATTGGCACTAAATTTGGAATATTTTCATATCGGGCATCCTTCAACTACACTCTATAAAAAAAAAAATCGACACACCAAGGAGTTGTTCGACGAAGACAAAAATTGATGGTGCGAGGTACTGGCGCCCTCTAGTTGTGTAGAGTTCATCAGCGCCACAGGCAGAAAACGACGTAACCCCCGAAGCCGAAACACGCCTTGATGAGCGTTAAGCTCGCTAAAGGTCTAAAGTCCATTCTATATTTTATTTATATGTTTTGTGTATGTTTCATGTTTGTAAAATGTCGTCCTGTAAATGATTAAGAAATAAATGCTCGCAATTAAATGACATCATAAAAGAACCCGTTCTTACAGGCGGATAGGAAAATTACGTACAGAATAGAAAATGAATAAAATTTCAGAAAAATTGAATGATTTATTTCAGAGTTACATAGTTACAAAGTAACGAGCTTAATAAGGTGTTGACCCATCTCTAGTCTGGATGCAAGCTGCCACACGACGTGGGATAGAGTGATAAAGTTCCCTGATAGTCGCCTTTACATCATATCCCAGACATGTTCGATTCGAGAGAGATTAAGATTTTTTGTAAGACCGTTCATAGCAACGCTTGCCGCACGTGTTCTGGCATTATTTTGCTGAAAAATAAGGCCAGGGTACTGCAAAAGGAACGATAGCAAAATAGGTTTTAGAATGTACCACTGTCCAATAAGTGTGCCTCTAATGACGACCAAAGTGGTCAGGCTATCAAGGGAAATGGTATCTCAGACCCTAACTCCTGGTTGAGGGCCTGTGTGGCGTGCAATGGTGAAAGCAGGATCGGCACGCTGCCATGGTCGTCTTGAGACACGTCTTCGATGATCGTCAGGGCACAGTTGGAAGCGGGATTCGTCTCTAAACACTATACGTCTCCAGTCAGCATCATTCTAACCTATGGAACCTAGCACCACTGTAATCAGGCTCGACAGTGTGCAGGTGTGAGTGGCAGGTGGCTTAGCGGTTGGTAGTGCAGATTTCGCTCTAACAGCCGTCTGTGAATGGTTATGGACGACACGTGTGTGCGGGTCGCATTTCTGAAGGTTAATAACGATGAATCAGGCTCTGTGACAGCTGATCTGACAATCACTCTGTCCTCTCGATCTGCAGTGGCCATAGGTCAACTACTTTCATCATGACGCTGAAATCTGCCATTGTCCACCCATTCTTGTCAGTATCTTTTAATCTCCGCATCTCCATAGGACGAGCGATTCTCCGGTTTAAATAACCTGCCTCTTTCAATCCAATGATATGACCTCTTTCAAACTCTGACAGTTGCTCGTAATGAGCTCGAATCCTGCTGCGAGGCATTTTTTCCGGTCGTTGAAAGGTATCCTAAATCGCAATGGAATAGAAAATTTGACCATCAGATTGATAATCGCTTCTTGCATACCCCTGCTGAGTGCGCAGTTCCGATGCACTGTAGCTCCCTCTATTCATTCATTGGACACCAAATTTTAATCATTTGCATGTTCGGTCCAAATATCTTTGCATACGAAATTTCATTTCCATCGTACAAATCCGTTTTGGTGCGTCGGTTTTTTGTTTTTTTGTTATTGAGTATATTTTGCAAAGTTTCGCTTTTGTAGCTCACTTCTTTTTTGGTGCGGTATTTTCAGTGTTTCTGAGTGTATGTTATGAAATATATTATAGATTCAAAAATAATTAGTATAATTCAAAAGTACTCTTTGTATTTAATAATTTTTTGAATACTTGTGTCTTTTCACATTATAAACAAAAAAATGCTTGTATCATTCCGTAGCGAAGAATATATTTATTTAATTAAAAGGAAAAAAGAATATAAGAGAATTTGAAAAAAAAAATCAAAGCATTTTTATAATTTGAGGAATATAAATATTATTTCTATGGTTTCTTTAAAGTAGAAATAAGTTATTTTCTTTTCAAATATATAAAAGTCCTGAATGCATTATATTGTTTTAGGTAAGATTTTTACTGGTACTTTTATGTAAATCTATCTGAAAACTCCGAATGCCGTCCAAACCCATATTAAAAGGATTGACAGGTAGGTGAAATATGGCTAATGTGTACAACAGCAGAATCCACCCTTTATCAGGAAAGGAGGAAAATTACTTGAAAAATAAAAATGAATGATGATAGAATATGGAGATAATTTATATGTCTGCAAAACAGGAGGCAAAGATTTTTTTATAAAAAAAACGCGCGAGTTCCTTAGAAATCTCTGGAACGTTTATTGAAAAAAAAAAAAAAAAAAACGCTTGAATTATTGATTGATAAAGTGATGTTTAATATTTTTCAGATTTTAATTAAAAATATATGATCCATCAAAAATATTTGTAGAAAATAGAGAATAAATTATTAATAGTTCTTATTGAAGTACGCGAATTCTTTTCTATAGATGTTTTTTTTTTAATCTTAAATATTTTTTTTATTTTAAGCCATACTGCTATAAATTTTTCACCACACGATTTTAAATTAAGTTGGATTTGATAATAACATCCTAGAATAGTAATAAATACCGAAAACAATGTAACTGTGCATGAAACGAATCCCGTTTTCTTTTAAGAAATGGAATATGCCTTTTACATTTTTTGACATAGAATTATGATACATATGAGTTTCATTTTAAGAAGATTAAAAACGACTATTTCTCTGGAAAATTTTAGAAAAATTATCTTTACATTTTTTAGTGTTCAACTTTAATTTTTTTTTGAAAGCCCTGAAAATATATATGTAAAGAAAATTACACTTTTGCAAAGTACTAGTGTATTTTACCTTTATTATTTATTCCATCCTGAAGCTTTTACTTGATTGATAAATTTTTACATTTTTCGGTTAAATATCATTTAGTAAATTTTTTCGATCATTTGCATACATTAAGAGAAATATAGGGAAATATGGAATTTTTTACTTGTTTTTTTGACATAATTAACTTTTTTTTATTTATAACCTGTAGTTAATTTTTTTTTGTCTTAGTTTCTTTTTCTGGTTTTTCACTATAGATTGTAAAAAATACGTGAAATGTTTATTTTTATTGAGAACAAAATAAGACATTTACATCTACAAACAACTGATGGATAATAAAATTACTTAATTTAAGGTTTTGAAAAAAAACTTTTTAATACCTTTTGATTTCATTGTATTTCATTTAAGAACAAGTAATATATATATATATATATATATTAATTTGGCGAATATTCAATTAAAATCCCTTACTTACCGAAACAAATGAGGTTTTCTTATTTAAATTATAGCTATAATTAGGGGAATCGTAAATTTAAAAGAATGAAAAACATGTTTGAAATGTGTAATAAGTAAAAGAATTTAATGATATTAATGAAATTAAAAAGACTTTTTGATATTGTCGAATATATTTTTAATGTTAAAATAGCTCTAAATCGGTAACTAAGAGTTAAAAAATAATAATTGTATTTTTAATACAATGTCTAAAAATGATGCGAAAAAAGAAACAATGTGATCTATTCTTATGTAATGAATCTTTTAATATTTTTTATTTAATTCCTTTGAAAAAACTGTATTTTTGGCATTTAACATTACTTTATCGAGCAGCTTAAGAAAGAAGCTTTTTAAAAGTAGAAGTAAAAAACAATCATTTATAACATAAATAATTACGTTTCAGTTAGAAAAATTTCGTTATTAGGTTAAAAATCAAAACAAAAGAGCATCAAAGTAAAAAAAAATTAGCCACTAGAGTTTGTTTAATGATAATGCTATCAAATAGAAATTTTTTCATTAAAATGATAAATCTTTATGATTTCAGTAATTTTACTAATCATATTGCTATTAAATACTTCTCTGTTGAAGCATTAAATCTGTATAATTTAATCTATCACAAACTTCTTTGCATCCAAAACCATCGAGCTTTACCGAAAAGGGATTGCGTTCTCTTTCATAACAAATCTGTAATAACCATCATCACAAACATTTATAATAATATTATTTTAATTATTATCGTAAAAAATTACAATAATGACTACGTATAACTATTGTACTAATTAATAACTCGTATAGATTAAAACAAAAATTGTTATTACATTTATAAATTAGAAAGAACATTTCGTTGATGTCTCGAGATTTAATTATAAAAAAAAAAATGTGAGTTAGAAAATGCAAATATCTCTCGAATAAACACAGATATATAGCACACCTAAGCAGGCGGAGTGTCTGTATGAAATTAAGAATTTGTATAAAATTTAGTTTCCGTTTTTTACTTGAATAATAAAATATCTCCGTAAAATAATAATAATAATTAAATTTTCATGTTTTTTCAAATTTGCTTATGGAGGGTTTATAAAAAATATTCAGTCTGTTAGCCAATTATATCTTAATTACACTAGTAATTTAAGCTCTTTTACGGTTTCCAAAAGCTCTTTAATATCTCTTGATAAATAGTTTAGCTTAATTTATGTAGTTTTCGTAAGCATTATAAGGCCTTAAAGCCTTTAGATAAATAGTTTAGTTAAATTTATATAGTTACCATAAGCACACTGAATATACAAACTCAGCATAAATTACTGAAATTTGTGTGAGCTTTATTTTTTTTTCTTCAGGTTTTCTATGCCTTGTATAACGCTAAAATGTAAATGATGAAAGTGATTCATTTGCTTTCAGAATATGGGGGAGATGGTTAAATATTTACTTCGTTAATTGCTTGGAGAGCGTTGGAATCTTCTTCTGGGCAATCCATTTTAGTGACGTTGGGCAAACATATATTTAAGAATTAGGTATGTATTCTAGGGATTACCCTTGAAAACATTACTTTATTCGCATTTATATTACATTATGCAGTTCTCAGTTTGAGTAATTCATTAGGATGGAATACTTCGATTATTCGGAGTTTTCTGTAAGTTAATACGTAACTCGCATAATTTCTTTTGAGGACCAGGAGTAAATTGTATATTTTTATTGAAAAAGTAATGAAATAACGAAAAGAAGATAGAAATCAATTATACTTCCTGAACGTTCTAGATGCATAATAATATCTTGTTGGATATTGAATGAATAAATCTATTTTGATTTATTTCAGAACCAAAACAGGACACGGGAAGGTAAATAATTTATGCGGCGAAATTAAAATTTGAATGATGGAAAATCTATGAGCTCAGTTCTTTTGCGTTTTATTAATAATACACAGATTACCTGATTATATAGAGAAAGAGAGAGGTATATATATATATATACATATACATATTATATGTATCCAAATAATATCACCAACAAAAATAGCTAAATGAATTAAAAACATAAAACTAGAGAAAAATCCATACAGAATCTTACATAAACACCAAAAAGTAATCAAAATGAATTTTAGATTACAGAAAAAGAAAATTAAAGAACGTATTTTCGATTAAAGCTCTAGAAAATCTTACTAAACAGTTAAGGAAGATAATGTAATTATACAAAAGAATGCATGACAAGAAAATAGCAAGAAATTAAAACTTCAAAATATAAAAATACAAACCTAGACATGAAGAATGAAATAAAGGAAAAATAACCAAAAAGAAAATGAAACGACTTTTGCAAATTTTGAACCTGGCTTAAGGCAAATTAGCAGATTTAACATGTTTTACACTCCCAACATTCTCTACAGAAAAATATTATATAAAAATAAGTAAGTTCCGTAAAGCTCAAACAAAATCAAAACCGAACGACACACTGTCGTGCAAGAAACCAAAGAAATAAATGTATATAGATAAAGAGAAATACACAAGCATTGCTCAGTGAAATTAGTGCAGAAATAATTCAGAAATTAATCAGTCAGATTAAAAAAAACTTATATGAGACAAATGCCTTGCAATAACAAACTATTTAACACTAGCATACCAATATTTTTCTGTCTTGTTAAAAGCGGAAATGCAGCAATGTCCTCAATATATATATATATATATATATATATATATATATATATATATATATACATCTATATACGGGCCTTGCCTAAGTGTAAATTAGACATATTTTTAAATTATGTAAAATCAAACGATATTGCAAACCATAACCACTAAAACCAAATTGCAAAATTTTATTAAAATTAAAAAATTACAATTACTTCAGAAATCATGAAGATATTTGTAAAATATCAAAATAATCAAAATATTAATGCTTAAATATTATCCTAAATTAAAAATATGCAAAATATTCAAATGCAAAAAAAGCAATACAAATAATAATTTTTTTAAGAAAATTCAAAACAAGTGTGAAACATTCTTAAAAATTACAGCCAAGTTAAATAGAAAGCTTCTCAAAAATTAGCAGATCCCTGGAGAAATGAAGAGAAAGAAAAACGAAAATGGAGATTATCATTCCATTATGGCGCAATATTACATTGTTTGTATCGGCCAAAATTATAGATGCTTTTTTCTACATAAAACATCTCTTGGATAAAATTTTACTTATAATTGTTTTTGTAATTTGTGATATTATTGTATAATACTTATATTTTTTCTAAATGGCCGAACTGTAACCTAGGGAAGAAATGAAATAAAAAAAAAATGAAAAGTAGTTGCTCTGAAGCTATATATATATATATATATATATATATATATATATATATATATATATTGTGACATATTCAATTTTTTAAAAACAAATGATTTAATCTTGATGTGATACTTTTTTAAGATATCTGTTCAACTTTTAGAGGCAAACGATTTAATCTAATGTGATACTTTTTTAAGATATTATCTATTCAACTTTTAAAAGCAAACGATTTTAAACTTAAAGTGATACCTTTTTCAATATTCTTTATTAAGATATTTTTTTTTGGCAACACCAGATCATAGTTTTGATTTTAGATAATTTACTGGCAACGGATATGAAAAAATAGAATTGAGTTTGGTTCCAAGGGGTAAAGACGAACGTTGAAAAATGGTGCTTGTGTAAAATTGTGTATTTGATTTATGTTTAAAAAGATGTGCGCAAATAAATGTGATGTCCTGAAAATAAGTCATCTTTATTAATAGTCTGCAATACAGTGCAATATATAAAACTGCTAAAAATGAGTTATAGGTATCGGTTTTTAATGAATATCAGTTTTTATAATTTTGATAATTTCGTATTCTTCCGAATCGAATTTTCGTCAGGTTTGATTAAGATTCTAAGTAAAATCAGAAGAACCTAAGATGAGTCGATATTTTCTTGACTTAATCTAAGAATTTTCTGATAATATATCTAGATCAAATGATTTCTATTTCACATCAACTCATAACTTCCTTTTTTTCACATTCGAAAATTTTTAAACTCAGATATAAGTATCCCATAAAATAAAAAAGCTTGCCACTATCTTCTAAAAATCACGACTGAAAGATAGAATAGTTTGGAGATTACATTAAACTTTTCTTATGCTCAAGAGGCGGGTACGTTAAGAAAAAAATTTCAAGAATCTCAGAGATTCACTTTTTTACAGCGAGACTTTTCATCCGTTTAATATGGTCCAGTAGTTATGAAATATATAATTTATGATGCAATAAAATACTAGGATATTTTTTTATGCTCATAATACACTGAAACTTTATAGCTCAATTATAATTCAACTTAAATTTTGGCAATCGAATTTCTTAAACAAAAAATTTATTATACAATATTGAAAAACTTTTTTATAGTGGCTATGAATTAGATTCCACAGTTCATGACCTATAAGTGTTAAAACATGAAGGAATATCGGAAAAAACTTTTCCATGCTTTATTGATAGGAACTTAATCCTTAGAAATCCTTAGACTGTAACGTAATGTTATATCCTTCATTCAAACAAAGGAATCAGAGAAATGAACCATTAATGCAAGTTAAAACTGCATTAAAGTAGTAGATAAGATAGTAAGTAATTTAAAGTAAAAATATAAAGGAATTTTTCTTTCTTCTTAGTATAATTCTAGGTGTATGAGGCTTCAATCCTTTTTTGAAATGCAGCATTATGGTACCTCATTATATGATTAACTAAAACCTTATGACAGTAATTTAACCTTTTTATAAATCAATCACATCTATAAAAGATGTTTCTGGCAGCATTTTCATTTGAAATTAACTTTAAGAAATTATTGCACAATGTAATCGTACCCATTATGCACTTTATTCAACAAGAAGGAATTCTGCTTTAAAATGTTATCATAATAATATCTGATCTAGTTAAATAACAGAATTGTAGAAATATGGAAGGAAATCATTTAATTTGTTGTAATTTAAATTTTAATGTTTTCTAAATAAAGTAAAACAATTTTTGTTTTGAATATGTGTTTGGTTATGCAACATATAATTCATAATACATTTGTAGTAATATTTTTTTTATTAAAAAGATTGAATAGTACGTATAGAATAGTGCATAATATGATAAACTTGAAATATTTAAAAATAAAATAATTTTTATTAATGATTGAGAGTTTACTGAATAACATCTATATAGCTTTTTTACGAATAATTTAAGAGCTTCCAGAGATCTTAAAAAACCATCTATATACAAGTCAGATTACAAATTACTTTTTTATACAATTTATAACAATAAATTTCGATGAATGACGTCATAAACTGAACATGTACAGTAGTGGGCTAAGGATTTTGATTTATGCATTGTTTATTAACTTCGCAATTAGAAGTAACTAAAGGGCCATTGGCGATGAACCCTGTAATTTTAAGCCTCGGTCAAGTAATGAGGACAACACCTGAGTTGGCACCTTCCTCTACAAACTTTTAAATTACGTCAACGAAAGGATTTGGGACTTCGACAGATTTAACGTGCATCATCCTCGAAATATTACAGGTCTTTAGTGGCATTAGGGTTCGAACCCACGACTCGACGGAAATAACGCAGGGCGCAAGCTTGCAATCATGACAACAGGCTACCGAGACCACCTAGGTGACCTATAAAACGGGAAAAAGGTGTTTAAAAACAATTTTTGCTCACGTGTAACTGTGTCATAGAAATACTCATTGCAGAATTCTGTTGGTAAAAATAATAAAGTAATGACTGTCACATATTAAGAGATGGATCAGCGAAAGAATTTAAAGTTCTGTTTCAAGCCTGGTAAATTTGCGAAAGAAATTCATGACATACTAAAAAAATATTTATGGAGATGAAGCCATATCCTTAAAGTGTGTTCATGAATGACTTATATGATTTTGTGGTGAATGAGATTCCACTGATGATAAATCGAGAAAAGATACTGATTATTGCATTCTTTAAATGTAAGGGCCTGATTCCTAAATAATATCTTCTAAGAAGAGCAACTATAAATAATAACAAGTACAGGGATTTTTTTGATATGTACATAATAAATTATCTGTCGGGGGGGGGGGGGACCAGAAAACGCTCCTCAGGCTCTTCGTACCTTTCTCATCTTGACGATTGGGTTTATGTTATTCCATAATTCAAGAAGAGCTTCTTTTAAACTGTTTTTTTAATTGCTATATATTATTTTGGAATTTGTGCATCTAATAGTTTCCATAAAATTTCTATTGGATTCAGGTTTGGAGACCGCGGAGGTGTTATCAGTCACCTTCGAGCATTGTAAAGTACCATGCCTTAATGACCATATCGGTATGCTTGGGGTCGTTATCCTGCTGAAAGGAAAAAATTTGATCTTAGCATAATTCCTTTGCATTACTTAATAAATTATGACACAACACATCAATGTATCTTAAAGCTATCATTGTAGTGTCAGTAAAACCTAAATTTCCTACCCCTTTAGAATCCATACTATACCCAAAACCGTAACATTTCGTCCGCTATGCTTGAGAGTTGGGAGCATATTTTTTTGGATCTAAAGCATTTTTATTTTTACTCCAAATTTTTCGAATGCTTGACGGAGAGAAAATTTGAAACTCACTCTTACGAGAAAAATCACTGTTTTCCAAAAATCCACTGTTTATTTCTGAAGGTCAAAACAAATTCCAGGCCTTTTCTTTGTTTGTTTCACTTATGTAAGGCTTTTTTTCTGTGGAGTTCTTACTTTTATACCTGCATTGTGGAGAATATTTCTTATTGTTTGAGGTGTTACTTTCATATTAGAAGATATTGAAAGGTCTTCAGAGTTTTTTTTTAGAGATGACCTCCTAGAATTTTTTTAAGCTATTTGAGCAGCATTATCCCCACCCCTTCATTGTCAATTTCCTGCGACGTCCTGGTTTGAGTTTATTTTCGATGCATTCGATTTTTGCATACTTTCTCATTATGTATCTAACTGTTATAAATAGTTATTCAATCGTTTTCCTAATTTCTCGCTATGATTTTCCATTATTATGGAGCTCATTGATACCATTTGGTAGGTCTAGAAATATATCCCTAGTTTTAGATGCCATTTTCAGTCACTTCATGAACAATGTAGATAAAATGTCATTCTTAAAAATATACAAAGTTAATTATGTACAGCTACTATGTAAATAATTCTTTGAAACGTCAACACTATAAACGCTGCACATTTCTTGCTCAGAAAGAATACAAATATTTCCTTAGCAAGACATTTTAAAATTTTTCCTATTAGAAACTTATTATTAAATTTCATCAAAAGTTTTTGTTGTTTAAACTAAAACTTAAGGTAAACATATTATATTAAAACTATTTTTGTCAAGATATCTTGTTTTATTTAGATACAAGTTGAAGATATTAGAGTGTACAAAAAAATATTTTCCAACTGTTTGTCTATTTTTGAAATTCGAAACAAAATCATAATAAGTTAATAAAATTATGAAAACTTTTTTTACAAAAATGGAATTAATGTTCTTACAAAAACTCTTTTATTATAGTCAAACGTTTGATTTTACTTAAGAATACGGGTATAATTATACGCGTACACCGTTCTTAAACATGAATATATAAATATATATTTTTTCTGTACCAGAAGTTTTAGAATAAGAATATTATACTACTATTTTTATAAATTTATAAAATAATTATGTGTACCGAATACTTGTTTTTGAAATTTGAAATATAGTCATTTAAATTAACATCATTACGAAAACTTCGTTTTTAAAATATAAAATTAATGATTCTTAAAAAATTATTTTTATGTACTCAATAATTTTATTTTGATACCAGAAAATATATTTTACTTTTCTTGAAGAATTCAGTATATATTTGAATTATAATTACTCAAAAAAGATAACACAAAAGTCTAAATCTAACTCCCTTTTTAGCATTTCAGAACTTTTATTTGTAACTCTAAATGAACGAAGCCCACGAAGCACCAAGGCTTATTACTAGACTAACGATTGCGATTTGCTTCCCAAGCACTTACCCTTAGGGAACAATAAATTGGCTTTCCATCTTCAAAGAAACACAACAAACCTCTTTCGTTAAGCGAAATATAAACTGTGAGGGAGATGGCTCTTTATGCGATCTGACTTATAAAACAGAAAATGGATCTCATTATCTTGGTAAAGTAATATAAAATTGTGTTTTGAGGATATAAAGCATATCGAATTGCTTTAAATCCTTTTCGTTTTAACTTATTTTATTCAAATAAATACAAGTAATCCATTTCAGCGGCTTTGCTGTGTGGATGATCGAAACAGTTTTTGATCATTTTATGTGTATTGGTATATCTATAGGTGTGTACTAGTTAATCTGTATGGTTTTGAATAGAAAAATACCGCACTGGAATTGAAATACATGCTTCATATTTATTTCAGGTGGTTTTGAATAGAAAATTGCCACTTTTCGAAATTGAAATACGTGTATTATGTTTTATTTCTTAAATATAACTATGTTTTCTGAGCGAATTCAGCATTTAGTAGGATTCGTATGCTTTATGTAAAGGTAATACTTTTAAAATGTAACTTATTTTTACTGAATTTTTTCCCTTCGGGTAATAGCTGCATCAGTGTTATTTGTCAAGCATGAGAAATTCAGTATTGAAATGTGACAAAATAAAGAATTTTTTTTCTTTTTAGAATTTTCAATTTTTAATATATTATTTATCTATGTGTTTGATATTTACAACAGCAAGATATAGGAATCTGAGCAGCAAATGCGTTAATGCTCATGTAATGAAGTATACACTTTTATTTTTCGCGTAATTGATGAAAATACTTTGATGCGTGGTATAGGAGCCAGAATAAATTTTCCAAGCCATTCACTTATATCATTCCGAATAAAAATACATGGGGATATTTTTTAATTACGAAAAAAAGTGAATTATTGAAAAAATGATTTTTAAAACTGAAATAGGAAAGTTAATTACATATCTTACGCAAAATATAAAGAGATTGTAAATCTCCCAAAAAGGAAAATATATAATGATGATTTAATATAGAATTCGTTAAAATTAAATTTGGGGCCTTGTAGAGAACCCTGGGTAATAGTAGTATAAGCAAGCAATCTACAATATGTCTGCAAACAACAATCCTGGCTAAATCAAGTAGATTCCGGTCGTCGGCGAAAAGAATGTCATCTGAATAAATCCAAAAGGAGATTCAGTGTCAAATAGTCAGTAGTTGCTGGCACAGCATTCAGATCACGCAAGAAATTGTTTAATTTGCTGATTGATTGTGTATTAACGTGGCACTTAGAAGCAATACGAGGGCTATGGGTGACGGATCTCATAATTTTGTGCTTCGGTTAAGCGACGAGAACGACAACTACCTTTTCAAACGCTGGCAACTATCTCTGGTAACTACCTATTCAAATTTCTACATCAAAGGGAGGACTGGGACCTCAACAGATTTAATTAAGCTCTTCTACATAGAAGGTCGTAAGCGACATCTGGACTCGAACCGATGATTCGATGGAAACAACGTCAACCACAAATTAGCTACCATGACCTCTAGACTACTGCTGCCACAATCATCTGATGAAAATGTGGAAAGATCTAGATGATGACGACGTTATAAATTGCTTTAATTTGTAACGATATATTTTTGTTAATTTAATATGATACGAATAAGTAATATATATGAACTGATTTTCAACCACATTTAAAGTATTTTAGCGTAAAACGAAGATTGCCAATATGGCACCCACATGACATTTCAGATGCACTCTCGTATAGCGCCTGTTTTCGGTTAGATAATAGTAGGATCTATACTCTCTCTACTTTTGAAGAGACCGCGGTAGCCTAGTGGTCATGGTTTTGGATTCGTGGCTGCCGGTTTTCGTTCAATCATGGGTTCGAGCCTCGGCCACTAAAGATCCGCCGTGTAGCAGGGGCTGATGCACTTTAAATCTGTCGGAACCCAAAGTCCTCCAGTTGGCGTGGTGTGGAAGCTAGGAGAGGTGCGTGCCAGCTCAGGTGTCGTCCTCGTCACTTGATCGAGGTTCAAAATTACGAGGTCCGTCGCCAATAGCTCTCGTGTCGTTTCTAGTGCGACTTTAATAAAAACTAAACTAAACTAAACCCTACTTTTGAAATATTTCTTTCATGGTCATATATTACCCATAAGAATGTTGTCGTACTTCTTAAGATGATATTAAGTATCAAATGCACTTAATGATGATAATTGTTTCGGAACTAAATCGAAGAAAATAGTCACCCTGTTGTAAGTAAACATCCGTTAAAGATACGGGCTGTTTCAGAAAGGAAATGGGAAACTGCGAAATAATGTTGGATAGAAAATTGTGATAAATCATATGCGTTTACTGAATTTGAAATAAAACTAAAATTTCTAGTGATTATCAAAAGGAATTACAACCTCTCCATTAGAAGACTTAGAAGTTCTCATTGAACGATTAACAGAAAAGCAGTTTATGTATTAAGAATTCGTGTATTTTTCAGTAGAGACTTTGTAAAAGGGATTCAATAAAGTTTTTTTTCTTTTAATGATTGTTTCAACTCTTTGCTTGATAAAATAGGGATACTAGGTTTCCTATGCGTTTGTAATGCACTCATAGTGCTCCTGGAAGAAATCATTCGATGTTTTATTTTTTATTATATTGTATGTGCATAAGTGTAAGGGTTTTTCTACGATTTACAAAATTAATGCTTATTAAAACACGAAAGACAACCAGTCGTATCATAAATTGTTCTATTAAGAAAAAAAGTGACTTCACAAAAGGACACTGAACCACTATAGTCTGTACAGCTTTTTTTTGTTTCGTAATTACGATATTACAAAGCGTTGAAGGTGGTTTCTACAAATTCTGTGTGATTTTAGGCCTTGTTTGAAGAAAATTATCATCACTGCTTCAAGAACATTGAGCACTCAGCCACCAAATGCCTGAATTCGTAGTTAATTTAGGCAAGTATAAATTTTAATTTTTTTAAGCTTGAAAAGAAAAAGAAGAAAAGAAAATTACTCAGTTTCTTTCTCCCTTTTATTCAACACTGTTTTATTTCTCTGTCATTTCAAAAAGATTTCGGAAATACATTCTGAAACGCCTTATACGTTCACTTTGTAACTACTTACCATTGGGAATATTACTACATTTGTAACTACTTACCATTGGGCTTTTATGAATGATGAATATATTAAAACATCGTAAAGAAACTTACAGAAACATATTTAAATATCTTGTTAAGAGTATATAATAAAATTATATCCTCTACTACAATAAACCAGCTGAAAAATTTAAGGGCTAAATTTTGTATTAAATTCATGCGTTTAATAATAAATATTTGCAATTTTATTTCATTTACTTTTGTGTTATTTGTATGTATAATGTACTTAATTTTATTTTTAGGTACATTATACGTTCATGTACAATTTGTATAAAAAATAATACATTTTGTTTATTTGTACACATATTTCAAAACATATTTTATTACAGCGTGGTGCTAAAAATTTGATTAGATTTTGAAAAAAAAAATTAAACTGTGTACTTATGACCACTTCTGATTTTTTTACTGCGCCCTCACTAAAAAAATGTTGACTTTTGCTGTAGAAATATCAATTTTGACAATGTTTCTATTAAGGATCTTTCACTAATATAATATTCGATTATTTTGAGAATTTATATTTTTTGTTTGATTCTGAAGAAAATGGAAAAGATTCAATGTAATAGTGGTGGTTAGATATTGAAACATAATGTTATATATATATATATATATATATATGTGTGTGTGTGTGTGTGTGTGTGTGTGTGCGTGCTTGTGTATGTGTTCCTTCATTGTTGATTTAATACACTATTAATAAATTATTGTAGTCATTAAATCTTCATAATCCTGCTTTCCAATTTGTAAGTTTTTTAATCCCTGTCCTGAGCTTTGGTTCTTAAAGTATTATATATACCTATCAAAAGGTACATATCATCTACAGTTACGAATACAGAGATCAAATTAACTACCTTTATTCTTTCAGACAATTCAGTCTCGACGGCGCCTTAACGTATCAGACTATGCTGAGACGAAAAATTCTATTTATTATAAATGAGCATCGTATACAAAAAGACAAATTACTTAAAAGGCTAAAGATTGCTAAAAGATTCTTTTGTAACTGACAGCAGAGAGAATACTTCGTCCGAACTTCAATCTGAAAAAGTTTTTTATATTTTTTTTATTGCAAATTAGAAATCCAGTGCATATGAACCGCAACAAAATATTCTGCCTTTATAAAACACGAATAATTTATATAATAAATATTTTAATTCCTTCCTGTTTTTTATACATCCTTGAATATCCTAGGGATTCTATGAAGAAGTAATTATAAAAACAGCAAAATGACAAAATTATACCTTTTTACTGGAGTTTCTGGTTAAGCAATAGGAGGAATAATGTTATCTGAAATTTTGTTTATGGCAATTACGTCATTCAAATGATATTTTACAAAACTGTTTTCTAGAATTTTACTATGAAAATGTTTATTTGCCACCCAAGCGAGTATTGTTTGAATTGGATCATTTTTGGCGTAGCAAATCACTTTTCAGTTTTTAATCGTTTGCTTCAATATTAACCACATTTAACTTAAATATATTCAATTTAATAATTTATCGTTTCCTTTAATTTTAATTACATATAGCTGATATAATATTCAATTTAATAATGTATCGTTTACTTTTATTTTAATTACATTTAGTTTAAATATATCCAGTTTAATAATTTATCGTTTTCTTTCATTTGAATTTCGGAAAAATTTGTTATTGTCCATTTCTAAATATTTCATCGTTTACTTTAAATCTTATATTTAACTGATTAATTTAATAATATTTATTAAAAAAGCGCACATTAGGTGTCTAAATCTTTTCTTTGTGAAAAATTGTACAGACATTTTTCTATTATTATCATTATTTTTTGAAACATGAAATTAGGAGCTTTCTTTGGAAGATATCACTCAAAGTTTGTTACATTTAATATTAAAAATAACAATAACTCGC
Source organism: Nephila pilipes (assembly GCA_019974015.1). Taxonomy (NCBI): domain Eukaryota; kingdom Metazoa; phylum Arthropoda; class Arachnida; order Araneae; family Nephilidae; genus Nephila; species Nephila pilipes. The sequence continues at coordinate 202,684 of BMAW01039076.1, forward strand.
GGAAAAACTTAATTACCAAGCGAACGTTAATAATTGTTCACGAACCGTATGTAACAGCTTAGTTGCCTTTAATATATATTGTCTGTAAATGGAACAATAAAATTAAAATTATCGTCTGACAGCATATTTAACGGAAGAGAGAAAAGTATTCACCGTTAATAAATATCTTTAAATAATGAGGCGCATTTCAAGTTAATTGTTGTCATTAAAGTATCAAAAGAAAAAAAAAATCTTTTTATTTTTAAAGATAAAATTGTAATCGTATAAAAAGTTTGACTTTTTTCCTTCACTGGTTTTGTCAATTCCGGTCAAATGAGTTTTATAAATGGCATGCCACTGCTCCGTTGTTTATACATTTTTATTCGAAGCGAAGCATGTATTCAACCATGGCATTTTATGTAGAAAAAAAGAGGAAGAGTATAATTTAATTATTAAAAGTCAATGATTTTCATGGAAATTAATTTAGGAAAATTAAGCAGACTTCTACATTCATTTTATTTTAGTTATTCGCTAGTTTTAGTATACAAAAAAACCCTTTCATCTCTTTCTTAGTGCTAAATTATATTAATAAAAATTCATATTTTAAGAAAAATTTAAAATTGATATTTAAAAGTTAATATTTAAAACAATATGTGTTCCGTAAATTATTCTAAAGCTAGTATGATTTCATGATATTCATTGCAAATTTAAAATGTTATTTTTGTTCAGATGTAAACTACATTTTTGTTTTAGTGAATGTTGTCATAATCAAGACTATTGTGCAGATTGTTTGCAAAGGAAAGCTCAACTTCGAAGAACTTCAATCTCAAAACTAAAGAAACAATGATTTTTGGAAGAAAGTTAAATTAAAAGTAAGACTTTAAACTTTATAAAATTATAAATATCAATGTGATCACAATCAGAAAAACGGGCGACATTTAGTTGTACGATACGATGGATTGGACGCAGAGTAGATGGTGACCTTGCTGTTAATCAGTGGTTCCCAAGAAGCCTTGACTTAACACCCTGCGATTTTTCCCCTTTAGATCTTCTTCATAAAATATACCACTATCAGCCACCAATGATGAACTGAAAATGCGATTAAGTGCGATCCTCCAAGCATCGAATATGCTGAAACAAGTGTGGAATGCGTTCCATCGACTGGGAATGGTACGTGTTTTTAATGGGTTTTCTTCTCACATTGTAAGTCTGGGTCAACACTTTAAAAGCTTTTTTCTCATATTTTAAAGTGCTCAATTGAGCTGAAATGTTCCATACATGATTGTTGGGGATGACAATACGATAATTTAGTTTTTATTAATAAAAATTAACTGATTGAAACTAATTATTTAAGGAATTAAATTTTACGCCGTTTCTCGCCAAGTCGCCAAATGGTCGCCAAGTTGAAGGTGTCATTGCTTAAACTCTCTTTTGTTTTTTATTATTTTATTAAAAAATTATTAAAAAATAAATTTTTTAAATAAATTACTAAACTAATGATTGGATAAATAAATTTGACTCAACGTTCTCTGTTGCTCTTTAAAATTTAAGGTATAAATAATTATGTTATGCAAAGTATGAAGTTTGAAAGAAAACCCGTGTTCTAAAAACTCGTTTTTTGCCGGTGTTGTTATCTTTTTCATTAAACATTTTTAATTTTATGAGCTTCAAAGTGTTATTTTTTATTTAATTTGTTCAAAAGAGTTGTAATCTCTTTAGTTTTGTAATTGTAATCCTTCAAAGTTGCGAGATCTTTTAGTAAACCCCCAGTAATTCCTTGATATTTTAGCGTAGTTATCGAGTGATTTCAATCGTTAATTTACTGAGAAAGTATCTTGAGTCATTTAAATTCTAACTGACAGCTTGAATTGAATTCATGATTTTTAATTAGTTTTATCTTGACTCATTTGAGCGAGATTTAAAAGTAGCTTCATGACGATAACAATATGACATTTAGGAAATTATTCACTATCTGTCTGAAATCTAGAATCGGTTCAAGAATTCGGAACTAACGGTCATAGAAACTGTTTTCAAATGGACTGACAGGAGATGCTTTCATATTTTGAATTATACAGGTGCATTATATATATTTTTAATATTTAATTCATATCATTATACCTCAGTAAATTTGAACGAAAAAAAATTGCGATTCATTATAAAGCAGTTTTACTACGTCTCGAGAACTTGTTTTCACTAGCTGATTGATATAGAGAGATCCTCTTAACAGGAAATTATCACTTATTATATGATAATTCCGTTTAATGTATTAAAAAAAATCGTAAAAAGTTCAAATAAAAAATTAAATAAAATAAAAGTCTACTTTTTCTGCATAAAAAGTTAAATATTTTCCCTATTGCTTCGTTTTAAAAATTTTTATTTCATTTTTTTAACATTAGTAAGTAATGCAGATTTTCTTTGCAAATCATATATATTTTTTAAAAATTATTTTGCAATTACTCACAAATAAGGTACATTTTCGTTAAAACTACTTAATATACAAGTTAAAAATTTCATATAGTTAAAAAAATGTCTTAACATATCTTAATATATTTATGTTAAGTTTTAATTCAAGTTTTTCTAATACATGCGTTCGTTTTTTTCGGAAATGAGCACGTAATATTCGGCATTATTTAAAAAAAACTAGAATTAACAGCTTATGTTTAAAAAAGGAAATCTGTGCATTTGAAATGTATAAAAAATTTGAAAGAAGTTTGGTTTTCAATATTTCGCTTAAAGTATTCTAAAGATAATCAAATTTTACATTTCTTCTGCACGTAATTATAGACAAGATGATTTATTTGAAAGAAAAATTACATGTTATTTTTCTATATGTATTTTGTAAGATTTATCTTTCTACTTAAGTGCATGTTTTATTCCCAGGACTTTCCTATTTATGCATGTATTAGAATCAATTCTAACTTTTTTCAAGGAAGAGGTATACAATAAATAATAGATATAGAATTTTACTATAAAAATACTGAATACTAAAACTAAAAAATGGTTTTATCAATAGAAATAAAACACTGATGGATTAGTTTTATTACTAATGATTTATAATACCCCAATAGTTTCAAGCTTTACTTCACAATAGGTCATTTTTACTAAAAATGTGTAAAAAAACGCATAAAAAGCGAAAGAATTTTATTTCTTCGTATCGAATATGAAATGCATTATAACTACTTCCTTCTTCTTCAGAGTAGTTCGATAACGATAAGATTAAACTGCTAACAGTACTTGAGTTTCTAACCAAACAAAATCTATACACATATAAATATAATTCAGTTTTATGATATTTCTGATATATTGCTTTCCAATTCCGATTTTTCTTGGGTTATTTACAAATCCTGAAAATCATATATATACTTCATAACAAACAAACAAACAAACAAACAAACAAAAAAAACAAAAAAAAAAAAAACGACGCACCAAGAAGTAGTTGTCCAATGGAGACAAAAATTGGCTGAAAGGAAAATTATGGAGGGAATAGAAAATGATTAAAATTTCTGAAAAATTGAATGATATATTTCAGAGTTACAAAGTTACTAAGTAACGAGCTCAATAAGGTGTTGATCCACCTCTAACCTGGATGCAAGCTGCCACACGACGTGGCATAGAGTGATAAAGCTCCCTGATGGTCTCCTGGGATATTTCTTGCCAAATTTGCTCCAATTGTCGGGCTAGGTCATCAACATTCCCTAGTATATGCAGTCGCCTTTTTATCATAACCCATACATGTTAGATTGGAGAGAGATTAAGATTGGCTGACCAAGGAAGTGTTTAACAAGCTGAAAGACCGTTCATAGCAACGCGTGCCGTATGTGATCTGGCATTATCTTGCTGAAATATAAGGCCAGGGTACAGCAAAAGGAACCGTAGCAAAACAACTCTCAGAATGTCGTGGACGTCCCGCTGTGCTGTAAGTGTGCCTCTAATGACGGCCAAAGGGGTTCAGTTATCAAGGAAAATGGCATCTCAGACCCTAACTCCTGGTTGAGGGCCTGTGTAGCGTGCAATAGTGAAAGCAGGATCGGCACGCTGCCATGAACGTCTCCAGACGTCTTCGATGATCGTCAGGGCCCAGTTGGAAGCGGGATGCGTCTCTAAACACTCTACGTCTTCAGTCAGCATCATTCAAACCTGATCGAGCCAAGCACCACTATAACCTGGTTCAACAGTGTGCAGGCGTGAGTGGCAGGTGGCGTAGCGGTTGGAACGAGTGTCGATTTCGCTTTATCAGCCGTCTGTGAATGGTCATGGTGGACACTCGTGTGCGGGTCGCACGTCTGATAGTTAATAACAATGAATCAGGCTTTGTGACAGCTGATCAGACAATCACTCTGTCCTCCCAATCTGCTGCGGCCTTTGGTCAATAACTACCATCATAGCGCTAAAATCGGTCACTGTCCACCCATTCTTGTTAGCATCTTCTAATCGCCACATTGCTTCGACCAATATGACAAGAGATTCCCGCATTTGCCCAACCTCCCTCTTTCAATCCAATGACACGATCTCTTTCAAACTCTTACAGTTGCTCGTAATGAGACCGAATCCTGCGGCGAGGCACTTTTTCAGTCCTTGAAACGTATCCTAAATCGCAATGCAACGGGAAATTTGACCATCAGATTGAAAATCGCTTCTTATATACACTTATGAGTGTGAAGTTACGATGCGCGGTAACTCCCGCTATTCATTCATTGGACACCAAATTTTGATCATTTGCATGTTCGGTTTAAATGTCTTTGCACACGAAATTTCATTACAACAACCGGACAACTTCTTCTTGGAGCGTTAGTATTTGTTATAGAGGTATATATATATATATATATATATATATATATATATATATATATATAATGCATCACACACACACACACACACACACACACACGTAAAGTTTTCTAGCTAATTATCAATGATATTGTAAAACTAGTTCTTCAGTTACTCGATAGATGGCAACACGAATCAGCGTCATGTGATAGCTCACGTAGCGTCCCCTATTCCTGAACAAACCGTGATGCGTTTAGTTCTCGGTCTTTTTCTCTCTCTTCCCTTCAAGCGATGTAGCTAAACTCCAAACGCCCTCGCGTGTTTCATAAGAGATAAAATTGGACTGCCATCCTTCTTCGATGATCTAGTTATTTAAAATATGTCAGCTTGTGTATAGCAGCTTTTGTAGATATTTTCCCTCTCTTTATCTCTCCTTCTAATAAACGAAGTAAAACAATTTGATTGACTTAGTGTATACTTCGCAACAAGACTGCAACTCAATCTCAACCTAGAGTTCTTATTTCTACTACAGGAAGGACAGTATCAGTCAGGGAAAACATATGGAAAAGGGACACCTGTGCAGGAGATTGTGTTCTTGTATTAGGAGGATTATCTTTAGGTGGTCAAAGAGATCATTATGTGTTGCCACATGCAATTTTCATTGCTCAAGGTGCATTTTATCGTTCATCCATATGATGGCGCAACTGATGATATCTTTATTATTGTAAGGAGATAATACCCACCTAAAAACTGTTCACTTGGAGCACCAATTTCTTGACGAAGAAAAGTATAATCGAAATGGAAAATCACCAGCTCGCTTTCCAGACCTTAACGTCATGAAGCATGTGTGGCACACTCTCTAGAGGTGTGTTGCTCGCATACGCCTCCTCCCGAAAGTATACGAGGGCTTAGAACTGCTTTACGGAATCAATGGGTCTTGAAAAACGGAAACTTGTAGAAAACATCATAAAAAGTACGAGACATCTTTGCCAGGCCTATATTACTTTTCCAGGTGATCATTCTCATCATTGAGAAATTTATTTGTATTTTATTTCCATATCTGATTTTAGTATGTTATATGTTCTAGTTGATATAAAAATGTAAATATTGTGTGTAACATTTTCTTGTGCTTTACAGTTATTACGTATAAGTTTCTTGTGCTTAATAAATATTATCATCAAGTTTCATCTGATTTGCTTGAATATATTTTTCAGTTATTGCTTATTTTCAATTTGTTTCCTAACATTTGGAAATTAGTGTATATGAATGTATTTAATTAGATATAATTAAAAACGATTATTGCATGTATTTAGGACAAGTTACTTATTATAAGAAATGTTATAATTGTACTATTCTAGTAGTGGCGGCGCGTCTGTAGGCACTGTGAAACTGCAGTACTCCCAATATCCACTTGATATGTCAATAATATTTAACATAATGGGTCATTTTTTTCTTTATCAATATTTTTAATACTTGTACAATGTATAATCCTGAAGCTTAATGTCAGTAACCATATCCCAATTTATCAAATGATATAAAAACATATGTATGGAATTGAGCGCTTTACAGTTCTAGCCACGAAGTGTTTGACTGCCGTGCGCATGCGCACATAGGAATTTGGGCGCAAAGTTGTAAGGGAGATCGCTCTATCGCTCCGGCAGTGGTGACCTTGGGAGAGTTAGTGGAATATAGTTCTTTTATTTTTTTTTACTTCGCGTATATTGAGCTCAAAAAGCTTGCACCTTATTCTTGAATTTGATACAGTGTAGAATTAGAGATTATCTTATCTTGCTTTCAGCTATTCTATTTCATTTATTTTTTTCGGTGCTTTTAATTAACAGAAAGTTTAAGCCGTTGCCTTGCATCTCCATGAAATTTCTGTGACTGTTAGTGAATTTCAACAGCTTAAGTTTTCACAGCTGTCTCTCCATGACAAAGATGCAGTTAAGGGAAAAAGGTCGTTCAACATCTGATATTATATTATCTCGCAGGCATATAATCAGCAACAAGAAATTAATAATTATAATTCTAAATGGTACCAACAGAAAGATTGTTTTTGCAGCTGCGAAGTAAACATGTAATGTTTTGCTTTCTGTGTTTGCTGTTTGGAGGTGATATAACATGGACAAAAGATGGTTTTAGAAATATGAACAAAATGAAAGACAAAATTGAAAAGCATAAAAAGTCAAAGAAACACGATGGCGTTGTAGTTTCATTGTTACTTCCAGGAACCTTAAGTATTGAGGAGAAACTTAGAGAGATGCATTCAAACTTTCAATCAATAGCAAAAATAATAGACTACATTTTACTGGAAACTTTCATCATATCGCTTACGTGGATATGATGAAAAAGGAGATTCAATAAACCCAGGAGTATTTAGAGGATTAGTAAAATTTGCAATTAAATTAGATTCAGATTTGAAGAATCACTTTGATACTAAGGCTGTTTTCAAAGCTGTTTTTATGACCATTCAGTATAAGATATACTTGATTATCTGATGCAAATACGTCATGAGAAGATAAAGATGGTAAGTATAAAAGCTTACTTTTACTGTTATCATGGCTGATGGCACAACAAATGGGGTCCTTGTTCTACGGTACGTATCGATGGGAGAAATACTTGAGCGTTTTAAGTGATTCTGTATTTCAGAACATAAATCAGTGGATGGCATATCAAAACGTATTTTAGAACAACTGAATATAATCCTTCAAGAAAACGGACAAAAACTGATAGCTTAGACATTTTATGATGCAAATGTCATGAAGGGCAAAAAAGCAGGAGTTCAAGCCAAAATAAAAGCAGTTTGTAGAAATGCACATTTCATTCACTCTTATGTACATTAATTTAATTTAATCATGAGAAATGCAGCAAGTGTTTCATGAAACGCAAGAATATTATTCTTTAACATTCCAGCAATTCCAACCAGCATTCTTCTCAAAATCCAGCATTCCAGCATTCTGTTCAAAATCACCACAACGTATATCCATTCTCAAGAAGCATATGGACGTCTACCTTTTATGCCCATCTTCTACAAGGTGGAACTTCAATACACGGGTCACAGAGTTCATGAAAATTTGCAACCTTTAAAAAACTCCTTACTGAAAGTCAATCGACATCAGATGCAGATCAAATCAATTCAAAAGCAATAAAAATTTTAAAATACTTGAATGATGAAAATTGCAAGTTTTGGTTAGAGCTCTTTTATCAGATTGTATCTCTTGTTGAAATAATTTACAACCAAATGCAATCTCGTGAAAATGAAGTTACTATGGCATAAGCTAAGGAAGTGTGTGACTGTGTATATAATGGACACATAAATTATTCCACTAAACATTAGTAGCAGCTAAATTGTTCGACAAAAATGCTTCTTAGTTTTAGGAATGAGCATCCTACAGAAGAGATAATACTGATCATTAAAGTATATCCCATGATTGACAAAGAATAATTTGAAACCAAATTTAAAGTATTCCATTGTAGGTATTATATTCATGAATATTTCAAAATAACTGAGGTGCTAAAATTTATCTTGGAAAATAATTTAGATGATATTTTTAGTGAAACTACGCAATTGATAAAAGTACTTTTAATAGTTCCCATAACCACATCAAAGGCAGAACGCTGCTTTTCTACATTGAAAAGAATAAAAACTTTTCTAAGAAGCACTATGAATTCGGAAAGACTGAATGCACTTGCGGTACTTTCAACGGAGAAAAATTTCCTCAGTTGTTCTCTAGAGGTCAAAAAGAAACTGATTTATTTTTTCGCACAAATTAAAACAAGAAAAAATGGATTTCATTTTTAAAAGAACAGATTAAACATGAACTGTAACAAACTAGGTTAAAATACGTAAATAATGTTTGAATTTGTTCTGGAAGGATTTCATCAAGTTTTAGACTAAATTAAATTTTATACATGTTTCTTTCCTGTTACACAATTTAAAAAAAAAGTCTAAAAGCTTTCTACTGCAGCAACCCCACTGTATTCTAATATATATTTCCTTCAAGAAGCGAGATGCATCGCTCTTACAAATACATTATTGATGTTTTTTATCAATCTATCTGTAAATTCAGAATGCCAACCAATCTCATATTTAAAGGGTTGACGGGCAGATGAAATTTAAGGACTGTTGTAGAGCAATAAAATCCGCCTATTTTTAGGAAGAGATTAAAGTAGAAAAAAAAAAGAACTCAGTGTTAGAATGTAAATACAGTTTATGCTAACAAAAGAGAAGAAATGAATTGTAAAGAAGTCTTGTTTGAAAGTTGTGCGAACTTTGTTCGAAAATTTGATTAAAAGAAAAATAAATGCATTATTTATTATAAAAAATATCTTTCCTCTCTTTATTCTTTTAAATAAAAATATGCCATTGTTTAAAAATTATAAATTATACATAAAAAAGAAAAAAAGGTGAATTTATATATGAAGTTGTCATTTTTTCTGGCTTATGAAAATTCAATTGTGTACCTTAAGCATTCTTTTTATTCAGTAAAACCTTGAAGGGAATTTTTCAAAAGGATTCATCAGTATTATATCAGAATAAGAGTAACTACCGAAACTATAACTGAAGCTTTTGCTTTTTCTTTGCAGAAGAACCGCATTTATTTTACATTTCCTGATTCGAGGAATACGAATTAAAGTAATCTTATTTTAAGAAGATTAAAAAGAGCTATTTTCAAACAGTTTCCAAGAAAAAACCATTTTTTTTGGTAAATGAAAAATTCTGTTTTTAATGAAAACGCTGGAAAATTGAATTTTCTTGACATTCAGCATATTACAACCTCGATATATTTATAGTGCTCGTATACCTTAATTGTATAACATTTTTTTTAACGCGTTAAAATTTTTTTTCCTTTCATGAAACGAAAAATTAGGATTAAAAAAACCTGAATATATGCTTCTAGCAGCTTTTTCTTGAGATTTTAACAGCTTTATTTATAGTTTGATTTTGTTTGATCCTTTTTTTTCATCCTTTGCTTTCAAGAAAATTTCAAAGAAAGGAAAAAAAAAAAAAAAGGTTTGCTTCATGTTTCACATGTTAAAGACGAAGGAATTTTTTCGCTTCACGCACAATTAATTTTTAAATACAGGCAGGAATTTTCGTTACAAATGTTTGAAATTAAGTAAGTTTATTTTTTATTTTTTATGCTTTTATTCTTAAAAAAGTTATCTTGCTTTTTTTTAATGTATTATTTCTAAAAATTAAAACGTATTTGATGGTATGACGCAAAATATTTTGAGGAGACATCAGCTATATATATATAATTAAAATTATATTTCGTTATAAATAACAAAACATTTGAAAGATATTTAAAAGTTATATAAACTAAATCAATTAAATATAATTCCTTAAAATTTCAAAGAATACATATTAGATTAGATAAACTAAATCAACTATATATAATTCCTTAAAATTATAAAGAATACATATTAGACACATATTAGTTTCTAGATTATAAAAGAAAAATAAATATAGTTTTAATAGCAAAAAATTGAGACAAAAAAACCAGATAGTTGCATCACCAAACTAATGATAAAGGAAATATAATTGAAAGAAAACAACAAAATAATGAAAAAGACGAACCACAAAATAACTAAAAGTACAAATCTATGCATGAAAATTGTTTTTAAAAGCAAATGGGAGAAATAAACCAAAAAAGAAACTGAACTATTACATTTGTAAATTACGAATCTGGTTTATGGTAGATTTGCAGGTTTTAATTAGTTTTACACACCCTGAATGTATATCAAGAAAGATGTTATATAAAAAATATGGAACCCCATAAAGGTAAATAACAACAAAAACCTACACATTAAACAAAGAAAAAAAAAATCCAAAATTTAAGCAAACAGATTAAAACTGATTCAGCGCAAATACATAACGTATTATACTACCTAACGATTTCCAGAAAACAAAGATGAATTGAGATTTTGGACAAAGTATATGGAACAAATACGATAATATTTACCATGAATTAATATATTTTTTATAAAGGTTTTAAATTTTTAATGCGGACAGAACAGTATCAGTTTTCGATATTTATAAATGTCTTTTACTTTATTCTCATTTCTAAAGCAGAGAACTAAATAGGAAATTAAAAGAAAAAGACCGGAGAGTCATTTACCCGTGTCAATTAACTTAGCATTTTTGTAAATTTCTCAACCATTTTGAGATAAGTAATTCCGTCTACGATTAAAAGATATTATAAGTTTACTGGATAAATTCAGCCTTAATTACTCAATTTTACACAAATTATCCATGATTCATCTCTCTTTAAAATTTTCTCGACTTAAGTGAGATGCTAAAACGTAAATGGTGAAAATGATTCATTAACTTTCGTAACGTGAGGGAGTTTGTTAAATATTTACTTCGTTAATTGCTTCGCGAGTGCTGAAATCTCTTTCTGAGTGATCCATTTTGCTGATGTATGAGAAACAAACATTAAAGAATTAAATGCGAATGCTTTGAATTATACTTGAGAGGGTTATTTTATTCTTCAAAATTACGTAAATATTTTTATTTCTGTTACAATATCACAGCAATATCTTATTTGGATAGTTATACTTCGGTTGTATCCAAAGGATTGCTCCATCACTAGTGAAATGCTTATTTTCTATTTAAAAGTTTAAGCAAATAAGAAAATGATTCCTTTTTACCATTGCAATCAAATAGCTTTTGTTTGTATATTTGAATATTCGAATTTCTATATCTAAATTATTATTATGTAGGGATGTGATTACATTTCTATACCTAAATTATCACATCCATACACGTATCCAAATCTAAAGATTAAAATTATAAATTATTACTTATCTGGCAGTTCAAAACCCCGAATCCACGTCATTATCAAACTTCTTCGCTGTATCCTTCAACACGCTCGTTCAAAGGTGATTTTTGTATTTTAACAAGAATTAGCCAAATCTTTTTTGACTGCGTAAATCTATTTTCGATGATCTAACCTCTAAACTATTACCCAAACTTTCCTACTATTAAACTCTCCGCAGTTTATAAATGCTGTTTCATCTAACCGAATCCCTACAATTTAATATTTCTATTCTAATTTATATGAGTCCCAGTACATTTTCAAAAAAAGGTTTTCAATTACATTAATGTCACATGAAAGCCAATACTATTAGTTGAAAAAAAGTACGAGCGATAATCCCATTATATTCTTACTATTGAATATTTTTGGGATGTAATATCTTGAACAACTGTATGAGGACAGGAAGATGAGGCGATGAGTATTTATTAAAAAGGAGCATAATGATTATACGAAATATTGAATGATTTTTATTTTCTACATCCATGGTTCAATATTTGTATTTATTGTGCAAATAGTTTATATTTATTACATTCATTTTATTTATTTTCAAACCAAACTGTTTTTATAATCATAGCTGTTGGTAGAGAATATTTGATGACGAAATTTAAGCTATTTTTCCGGGACTTCTGAATTAAGGAACTCGAGTCTCAAAACTTTAGCTTTATCATTATGAATATTAATATTAATAATACTTAATAAGTAATTATATTATTAACAAACCCTTTTTTTTTGAAAATATACACAACTTTTTCAGTTATTAAAATATTTCACTATTTTTTCATGCAATGTTAAATTGCACCTTACGAATTAAAAAAAATTAAAAATACGTATTCGTAAAATGTCTAATATTTAAATATATAGAATTTATTATATGGCTTCTTGAGTTGAATCACTAAGACATCAGGTAAAAAAAATGAGCATTAAGACAGTTTTTTTTTTCCTGAAAAAAAAATGAGGGGGTAGCTTAAAAAAGGACTTTTTATTTAAAATTGATGCATTTCAATTTTTTAAGCAAATCAACATTATCACTTTTAAAACACTCTCCACTATAATTCATACAATCTCTCATTCGGTAATTTCACTCTTAGAAATATTTTTGATACTCATCTGCAATGAGTGATGATAAGTCTTCTATTGATTTTTTAAACCAATTTTATGCCGTCAAATAGATTTCCTTTCATGAACATCTTTAAACATGAAAACAAGAAGAAATCGCACGGAGTTAGGTCAGACGAGTAAAATGCGTGGGACAAGAGAATAATGTAGTTTTCGATTAAGAACTTGCTCTCTTTGATGACTCTTTTTGCTGATCAGTCAGAATCTGAAGCACAAATTTGACAACGACCCTTCTCATTCCCTTTTCTTTTGTTAAAATTCCTAGAACTGTATTCTAAGACAATCTCCATATGTTCAATGACCCATGATCGACTTTCAAGCACAAGTTCGGGAATATTTTCTTGAAATTTTCGTTTGTTCTGGCAGCTGACGGAAGTCAAGAGCGGTGATTATTATTAGTTGACATTTCCGAAAAGAAGAAAACCATTCTCACTCTTGAAATGTTTCCAAAGCGTTATTTTTGTAGGTTGTTTTAACATTACAACAGTTTCTGAGGGATTTTTCACGAATAAGTAGCTTAATTTCACAGTTGCGTGTTGTTCACTTAAATGTGCCATCTTAAAAAATGGAGTAAGAGCAAAATAGCTGCTCGGAAAAAAAAATCACTCCAGATATATTCCCGAGCTACTCCACAAACAGTACTGAACTCGCAAGGAATTGCTCGACTCACTCCTAGCGGTAGAAATGTGTGTTACGCAAATTACGCTCAAGGTAACATTATTACGGAAACTTTCTAGTACATCCTCTAATTACAAATAGTAATTAAATTGTAAAGTTCTTGCATAAATCATCAAACTATGTGAGTAAAATAGTAATTCAGTTGTACAATTCTTACATAAATTATTAAAATGGATGAGTAGAATAGTAATTTAGTTGTAAAATTTGACATATCATCAAAAAAATGAATAAATTTCATAATTCTACAGGACCCCTCCCCCAATAAGTTAAAAATATTGAGGATTTTAAGCAAAATTGGAATCAAAAGAAAATTTGAAAACAAAGAAAAACACGTATTAAAACGGTTGATTGATTATTAACGTATCACTTAGAAGCAACCTTGAACGAACCTCGCAGTTTTGAACCTTGGTCAAGTAAATGAAACCATACCTTATTGGCTCCTTCCTTTCCAAAATTCCACATTACGCCAGGGGTAGGAATTGAAAACTTGGCAGATCTGAGCCCCGCTCTTGGGCAGGTCTTTGGTGGCATCTGAACTAGAATCCACAACTCACTTAAAGAGCGCCGGCCACGAGTTTGCGACTATTAAGCTACTGCACACATGTATTAAAAGGAAGTGCCATTGATCACACAATAAATTTCATTATACAACAATTAAAAATTATATTAAATGCCTAAAAACAGTTCGATATGAATAAGTTTGGATTTTTCTTATAAAAACCGATTTCTTATATAACTGATTACGTGAGATACTTTTCCTGAAAAATATTACTTTTTTAAATATGGCAATTTTTGTGTCCAGTTTCCTCTAAATAATATATAAGAAAAGTGGATTTATATTTTCTTCATCAATCATTTTTTGTCACTGAAATATCTTCATTGCATTTTATTAAACTTTTTCTATGCATGTTTAATAAATGTTAGAGGATTCCCATCTTCCAAAAATGTATTTCTTCCATTTAAACTATACCGGCACTGTCAACTTATTGAACTGCCTAGTGCTACAAATGATAAATATAATTTATGGAAAACTCACACACAAAATATTCAGGAATTTAAGCAACGACTAGACAGTTTAGTGTGAAAACAAACCTGCATGTTGCGCTGTGTATTTCTTGCCAAAAATATGTTAACATATAAATGGAATCTCTTTTTATTTTGATAGTACTGATAACCTTCGACAGTTGCATATCTAGAGTTTAGTTTCTATTTCGTAAGAATATTAGCAAGGAAATCATGTTCTTAGTCATACTAAAAGGGTAATAACACTAGAAAATCCTATCTATTCTTGTTTCCAGAATGTTAAAATAGGGATCAGTCAATAATTCAGAGAGCCGATTTATGGAAGCGCATTACAGCACTTTCAGCGCATTTAATCTATCGATCAATCTATCATATCAGATGAATGCTGCCTTTTGTGGTTAAAGATAAATGAAGCTTTGGCGATTCCTGCACCATGTAATAGGACGTATAGGCATCAATATTTAACTTAAAGAATCTCGTATTTTAATCACAGTCCCCTCCAATTCTGTATTATTTACAAAATTGTAAGAGTTTGAGAATTACTTTCTACTTAAAAAGTTTCTCTCGACCAGTATATAATTTCCTCTTAAACTATAATAATCAACGTGCTATGAATGCCATTTCTTGCCAATCTATTATAATTTGACAACTTCGGCGACATAATGTATTGTGCACTCAATTCAAGCGTAAATTTAACATAGATATTTACTAATTGAAAGTTTAAAATAAATACAGAGTTATTCAAAATGAATCATCCGATTTCAAAATGATATATTTTTTTAAATAAACAACTCAGAATAATAAATAATATATAAATGCAAAATAAATAGATGGAAGTTATTTTAAAAGCGTTTGATATAACTTCCTTTAGTTACACGTATAATGTGAAATCAATACGTAAATTGCTGCCAAACACGCTATAAAGTAAGTATCAGTGGTAATTGATCGTACAGAAGCAGAAATCCGTTGTTTAAGTTCACATAAATTTGTAGGCAATAGTGGCGCATACACGTTACCTTTTATAAACTCCAAAAGAAGGAAATGGCATGGGACCATATCAGGTGACTTAAGAGACCAGCTGTGTAACATCAAGTCATCTGGTCCACAGCGAGGTAGATCCGTGAAAGTTTCTAAACAGTTTTCGTGAAATAGCTTCACCGGTTTTAGGTAGATAGCCACAGATCTATTTTCCTCCTGTATAAGATTTTACATTTTCATTAATATATAACTTATCTTTAACTTCAATATAGAATTTTAAAGGTGGATGATTCATTCAGACAACATATTTATAACAAATGCTTTTGTTTTAGTTTATATACGTAAATCAAACATATAATATTGAATAAATATATGATTCGTTTAGAACCACGACTTGCTAATTTATTTCAACTACAGAAAGCTTTGAAAATAGTAGTTAATAGTAATTTGAAGTAGTTTCAAGTGTGGGTTTAGTTTAATATAGAATCTAGTACAGTAAATGTATTAGAAAAAGAAGATTGAAATTGTTGTACTTGTGCAAAATTGCAAGTCATCTCTACACGCAATATAAAAACTTAAACTAAGTTGTCTTCAAAATAATGTTATTTTAGATTATTGATAGATACTTTTTATTGTATCAAATTATTTGGATTTTAGATTTTGATTAAACTGATGAAGAAAGTCAAGTAAGAGCTTGTAATTCAGAAATTAAATTTATTTAACAAAATATAATTTCATATATATAACACATCAATCAATAACTCCCAAGATCTAACAGTGAAAACAACATTTTTGCAAATTTTTATTCATCAGCATAACACCTTTTGTTAATCACCTTTTAGAGATTCTGATACAATCCGTTCAACAGCACCAAATCTTTCTTTTTCGCAAGAAATCTTTTGTTGCAGTAAATGTGATAAACAGCTTTCTGAATCATCGACTCGTTATGTTTTGTTCCATCAGCTGTCTGGCACCCATGGAAAAACCTTTTCACTTCATCAAAAACCTTTTCAGTAAATACCTTTCCATGTGATATCATGTCATCTCAGCAATCTCCTGGAGCTTCACTTTGATCTTTCATTATAATTTTTGTCCTTCACTCACATTTTCCGTGTAACGGCTTCACAGATCTACCCGAGCGTTCCGCGTCATTTTGGTAATCTGTGGAAGACCACGTTTAAACTCGGCAAACCACCGACAAATCATTGCTTTTGGACAAGAGTCAAGGGTGCCATTTTCAATCTATTGTTTCAAGCTTACTTTTGATGTTTTACCCATTAAAAACAATGTTTTATCAGAACACGAAACTCGGTTTTCATTTTTAAACAATATTCCCTGAAACGACTTTGCTCAACCTCGATAACTCGGCTGGATCAGATCAGGCAAAATTTTGACACGTTTCAGTAAAGGTTGGTACTCCTGAAGACCACCAGTTGCTGGTTTACTACAGCTCATCAAGGTTGGTCTCGGGGTTATTGATTGATGACAGTTATATATATATACATAACCTCTGACTTAAAATGTAATAAACATTAGAAAAGCACTGTGTATTTTGTTGGTGACACTTTACCGTTTTATTTCAAGCTCTCTGTCTTTTAGGTATTGACTCTAAATTTTAGACCACTTAGGATTGGTGCATTTTTAAGTCCATTTCATCATAAGTCTATGTTTCGGATCATTGTCTTGATAATATCTGAAAGGGGCTCCTTAAACCAATTGCTCGGAAATTGTTGCAAACATTCTTTCTTCATGGTTAAATACGTTCTGTCGTCATTATGCCATCCAATTAGGTGAAATTTTCCTGGACCACTGTGCCTCAGTTGTGCAGCCCCACCATGATAGAGCACCATGTTTATAATGGTCTTAAATTTTACTCTTGAGAGTTCTCGATTTCGTTTCTCCTTGTAACATTGAGCATCTGGGCAAGTAAATAAATTGCACTCATCAACAAATAAAACCGTTTTCAAAATGAAAAGTCTTCTGTTATAGTTTTGCAAACTTTATTCTCCATTGCTTTAATACATTTATAAATGAAAATTTTCCTCTTTCTTGTAAATTATCTCAGTAAAATAAGTCTTATTGTTTTCTAAACAAGTTTTATGAAGATATTATTACTATTAACACCAGATTTGGGATTTAAAATCATTGTCTTACAATCCATCTTCCTCATTCGAAGAAAGCAGCTTTTGGTTTCAGATTCATTCTTATTATTTTCAAGTAATTTTGAAATTATGAAACATTTAATAATATCAAAGAAAGCAAGATAAATCTATTTACAAAGTACACAGTTTTTAAATCGTTCCTTCTTTATGATGCTAAAACTAGTTTCTTGCACCTCTATTGATTCTGTCTTTCGATGATCTGTTTTCTTTACCATCAATTTGATTTATAATCTTACTAAATCACAATGAATAAAATCTAACTTGAAATCACAAATTTAATTTTAAATAGACAAATAATACCAGGTGGGAAATTTCATCAGATTTCAGATAAAAGACAATATTGCCACTTGTCCAGTTCTTTTGACTAATTTTTATTTCTTTTACTTTCTTTTTCAACTCAACTTTTTGAAATTTTATTTTCTTAGAAAAGATTAATTTGAATGACTGTTTTAAATGGAGTTAACACTCAAAATGTCTCTGTTTTTAGCTTCAATTTGGTACCAGACTGGGTTCGTCTCGTGACGTGGAACTGTTTTGATGGGCCCTGCTGTTATGTTGAAGATCAGACAGTTTCTTCTGGATGTTGCAGGCATGCCGGTTTGTGGCCTCCTATGTTTATATTCGTTGCTATTTTCCCGTATCAGACCACCAGATTCAGTTATAGTCAGAAGCATTACTGGGTTTTATGTTCATTTCTTCTTTTTATTTCTTGGTTCTGACAGGATTAATTAAAGGCAGTTCAGTAGGAAAGAACCTGTGAAGAGTTCGGTTGATGCGTTTAGCCAAGGAATGAGCTGGACAAGTGTGGATCGCTCCGTTTCTATAACATCAGGTGTGAGATGTATTCAGTTTTGATTATTCGATAGGTATTTCTGGATCATATGTTGTTGTTTTTACACACATAACATAATATCTCTATCCTAATAATACTTAGACTTTATTGAGGCTGTCTTCCTTCAAACGTTTATAAAATGAAACTAAGTTTTCTTTCTCAGTTCAATGGTTTGGATGAATCAGATTTTTGAGAGAATGTAATAGGCAAAGTCTTTTCAACATATGCAATATATTCAATAAGGCAATATGTGTCTATATGATTTGTTAGTTTCTCTGCTGTATTCAATCCCATGATAATGGCATCTCAGCTAATGCTGATATCGTTTGGTTGTGCTCAATTCTTTTCGGATCTTTCTGGTTTGGTCTGTCTTATCTTGAAGCAGTTCTCAGTTGGGTTCAAATGTTCGTTCTTTGGTGACTGCCTGAAATCTAAGGCTTGGTGTGGGACAGGTTAAACAGTCTGCAATCGGAGGATCTTTCGTCCTAGTTTATCTTGGTCATCAATGTTATAACTGGGACAGATGAGAGTTCATGTAACAGTAGGGACATCATTGTCTTATCATTATTTGGGTCTCCTGTTGGATATTTATTTGATCGAGCTGAGAAGAGTTCAATGAAGCTTCTGGAATTATTTCAGAAACAGAACCATTGTTGCTTGGCCAAACTGAGAGAGTCTTTTTCTGAGTCAAGCATTCCGGGCTTCAGGGATGCAGTTTTCCCACATGGTTAAAACATTTGGGTCAATGTGAGTTAGTACCAGTAAGACCAGGATTACTTAATTTGTGGTTCAGCACCAGCCTGATTTTATTACCTCTGGATTCTCACCAGAACCACAGGAAGTGTGAAGTATTTTCATGCCAGGACCAATTACACATTCTCTTCCATTTTCATGAGTAATTCAGAGACGTGATGTGCAGGTAGTTTTCCATATCTTATTAGGACAAATATCTTCAGCCAATAACCCACAATCAGTTGAATTTTAAGGTCTGGAAATCTGGTATCGGACAGTTTTGAGTTACAATTTGCATTTTGTTTCAAATTCTGTTTGTAAGCACAGGCTGGAGTGTGAATGGACTGTAGAGAATGATAACGACCTTCTCGACCTGTAAAATCCGTTAAATCGAGTTATGCAAAAAGAGACATAAACAAACTCAAATCAGATCAAACTTACAGTCGAAGCGTGTTGACAGTCTACATGTCTCTGCTGGTTAAAATATCTTTCATGAATGCCAATGAAAATGGGAATGTTCACAGGGTAAGAGTACATCATAGCCTATTATGAGTCAGGTTTAAGCAGAAAAGTATTCATTCTTGTTGCCTGGTTTTAATATGATAAGTCTTCCACTGATTTGCCAAATCTGTGGAGACTCTCTTGTGCCAGCTTCTCACCATGCCATGATTTGGCACGATTCACTAGAATCTTCTCACCTTGTCAAATGCTGTATTTTTCTCAGTATCAACTTGGTGAGTTAAAGACATATCGCACCAGAAGATTAATCGTTTCTACAAAAATTCCTGATAGAGTATGCGGTGGCTCTCCTTGAACAGTTTTCCACCTTCTCACAAGGCCATGAATGAAAATTTATATTGTAAAAATGGCAAAATAAGAAAAAAATTTAAAATATTTTAAACACAAAATGTATCAAATGATTGTATTGTATCTATTAGTGCTTAAAAAATTTCTTTTTCATTCGAACGTGAAATATTTTATGCATAATCTCTGAAATTATTATTTAGAAATATATTTTGCATTAAAAATGATTACGTCTGTAATTACATGGATAAGCAATCCATGTTTTAAATATAATTTTCATCATAAAATTCGAAAAATTTTTATTATTGAGAAAGCTTAAATATCAACAATTAAAATAAAATTTTTAGAAATTTAGCTTTTGAAATTTCCATTTTGAATGAAGCAGTGCTGTAATTTATTCTCTGTGGATTTTCTTTGCTGTTCTTAATAATCACTTTTACTTAGAGATTTTAAATAAGCCTTTATCCCATCAGTAGTTGCTTTTCATTGACTTTATATCTTGAAGATGGGATAATCATTTTGTTGGTAGATGCTTCCTGAAGAAAACTCTCTTATAATATGAAAGATGGATTTAGAAGTATGCCAATTTAATGGTGGTTTAATAAACTAACTCATTTCAGTTGGTGTTGTGGTTGAGGCAGCTTATGAAATTCAGAGAAGAAAAGGTGGTGCTAAATTAATAGTTTTTGAATCGAAATTAATTTTGATAATTATAATTGATTACAAATATTATTGTCTGGTAATCCATTATAGAAATATGGAATCAGTGTTCTTTAAAATGTGAAAAGAAAACTGAGGTTTGCAATCAGTTTCTGTAGTTCAATGTGATGCCAAATAAATTAAAATAGAGTATTTGCAGGATGCAGGAACGAAGAATCAATTTATTTGATTTGGTTGTTTTAATATAATTCTAAGGATGAGCTTCAAATTTTAGACTCTTCAGTCCATGCAGATATTGTATAGATTTCTTCAAATCATTTCTTATTTATATCAAGGAGCAGTCATATTCATAAGTAGTATAAGGAGTATTTAAATTATATTTTGAAATTCAGATTTTCAATTTTTAAAATGTATACAATTCGTGACCCCATGGCAGTCAGCAAAGAGAATAAGAAGAGAGTGTAATTATCATACTCTCTTTCTCTCTTCTCTTATACTCTCTCTCCTTATACCTTACAGCCACATATAATGGTAATGTGAGAGTCCCATTAGATCTCCAGATCTAAGGAAAGCAGCAAATCGTACATCATTTGAAAACTTGTTAAATCTATAAGAAAGAAAGTTACTCTTGATAGGTTTTGACTATCCTTTCTTTAACCTGGATGACAGAAACAAATACCATCGTGAAAATTTATAAAGAAAAGAACATTTCAGTGTTTAATTTCCTATGAAATTATTAGATTACAAAATTTAAATAGTTCCTTCTTTGGAAAAACTATTGATGTTCTAGTTTTATTTACAATTATACAGAATTATCTGCACGTTTTATCTTACCTACTTTTTAAATAAAATTTATGGTGATATCTCACATAAAAAGCTGATATAGATTTTCCTTTTTCAGCATGTTTTTACATTTATATGTGCATCAGAATAAACATAAAGAGTATATAATGTACTTACTACAATTTGATTTAACACATCTAGATCAACCAACTCCAGTCTAACACATTGAAAACAACATTTTTAAAGGGTACTTTGTTCATCTGGCTGCCTTAAACATTAATCTTTTGATTGATACAATCAAATTCCAACGCTTCCGATCTTTTTCTCCCTGATTTTTCGCAAGAAATCTTTTTATTTACTTGATAATGTGATAAACAGCTTTCTGAATCATCGACTCGTTGCTGTTTTGTTCCATCAACAATCGCGCTTTTCCCATGAAAAACCTTTTCACTAAAACTCAAACCTTTTCCTATCGTCAGTCGGCAGGTACTTGTACGTTTCAGCAAAAGTTGGTACTCTAAGAAAGACCTGGATTGCTGGTTTACTACAGGCATCATCTCTGGGTTGAATCTCGGGGTGACCAGGTGATCGATCGTATTTATTTCAGATTAGTTCAACGATGACAAAATGTATAGAATATCTCTAAGCAGTATTCACAAAAGTTATATTTTGAAATTAGATCCATTATCAGAGACATTTAAAAATATTGCTCTACAGCTTTATAAAATTTTGTCTAATATTTTCTTAGAAGCATTACTGCTGTTATGTAAATTGTTGCTAATTTTATTCCTTGTTCGTTACAAGCTTAACTCCTATAATCTTTAACATTATCTTTGAGGATCATGTTCATCTAATTAGTTCAATTTCTTCAAAATAAATGAAGATAAGGAGATCTCTGAAAATATTCAAAACAAGACTAAATTGTGAAATATTTGGATCATCAACCTCCTCGGAAAAGGAAAGGAGCTTACACTGCAAAAGGAAAAAAAGTTCTATAACTATTATTGACATGAAAAAGGTTCCACATTTTAAGTGAGAGAATGTTGAGTTATGTAATTGGGTTTATTTATTACATAGCTATACTTGTTGTTTTAGTTTTCAATAATGTCCAATTATTTCAATAAAATATAAAAACTGAGAGTAAGAGGAAAACAAATTTAATCTTTTAAAACAATTGCTGTATGAATTAGTGTTTATATTTTATAATTTATAACTGATATTTTTACCAGGAATAATAGCCCCATGATATTGGCTTTTTGTTTGTTATATCCTATTCATGCATAGAGAAATTCAAATATTTTCGGGTCA
Organism: Nephila pilipes; assembly: GCA_019974015.1. Classification (NCBI taxonomy): domain Eukaryota; kingdom Metazoa; phylum Arthropoda; class Arachnida; order Araneae; family Nephilidae; genus Nephila; species Nephila pilipes. The sequence continues at coordinate 225,327 of BMAW01039076.1, forward strand.
CCAATATTTCTCAGTCAGGGTACATTGACAGATGACCATATATTCGATAAAATGTCAAAGTAAAAAGTCCAACTTTTCAGGTACTCTTGGAACCCCCCACCCCCATTTAGTTTCGAAATTCTTCAGAAACCTTTAAGTTTCCTCCTTTGAATACAGTTCCAGTAGTTGGATATAAATGACATTGAATTCGTAAGCTACAGACCAAGGTTCGATTCTCGAATTGCCTTCTTTTTTTATGATTTTTTTTTCTGAACTCAATACAATAATACATCGGTTAACACAATACCGCAGAACTCGGTTGCGGTATAGCGTGGCTTACAAATTCTTTTAAATATACGAATTTCTAATAGGGAAATTATCTTTTAGTACATAGGTTATGTGAGGAAACTGATTTATAAATGAGGAGGAATTAATGCAATTAAATGGCATTGAGCCAAATGCAAATGGCAGTAACAATGTTGAAGATTTTGATTGTGATGAGCATGTGAATTTAGTTTCAGAAAATTAGACGGAGGTCTAAATTTAGCAAGAAAATTGGCTACATTTTTTTACGGAATAAGGTCCCTCAATACAGCTCTTCAGAAAATTTGTAATATATTTATATTTGTTTAGCTTTATATAACGAGTTAAATCAAAAATCGTGGTATAGATATGAAATCTTATTTTACTGATTTCGGGATAATCAAGCTAGA
>BMAW01039077.1:0-11901 GCA_019974015.1 Nephila pilipes
GTGGATTTAAATTGATTATTGTATTTAAATGTGGTTGAGACTTACTTCTACTTTACCTCTCGAGCTGAGAATCTGTGAAAGCGTTTTGTTAAATGAAACGAACCGTTTTAGTTCTTACCTTGTCTTGAGTGAGGAACCTTCTTAGGAAATTTGGAGCCACAAAAAGATACATTTAGTACAAAACTGAATTTATTATTTTTTTTTTTTCATTTTAACATGTAAGTTAAGAGTTTATTCAAACAATGATCTGTTCAAATAATAACGATTAGAGCATTAAAATAGACTTTTTCTAATCCTACATTTGACTAAAATTTATTTCAGTACAAGAGAGAATTTCTTATTTCAATCAATGTAATGAGTGTAGGTTTTACTCTTAAATTTTAGACGAGATTAACCTTAACATGATAATTTTTTGTTGTGAAATCCCTTAAATTTTTGAACAACATGAAAAATAATAATTAAAAATAATACCAAAATAAGTTTCAACCTTGCTTTATCACAAAATGTAGTCAAATAAATACTATTTATTTCATCAAATAAATGTGCCAAGATCCTTTATTCAGAGTAAATGATTCTTCAAATTATTTAAGAAATTTATTTAAAATAAATAACAATCGTCTGATATTAATTCATCACCATTAAAGCATTTTCTCTCTTGTAACCTGTATATTCGTAAGAAAATTTCAAGGTTAAAAAGTGATGAGTTTCAATTCCTTAAACCCGTATTGTAGTAAAATAGCTGGCAGTTTTTTGCCTGAAATATATGTAGTAGTAATTGCCTAGTAACCTGTCTTTTCTTTAAATTTGGTAGATGAAGATTAAACATTTCATTAATATATTTAATCAGTTATAAAAACAAATAACTAAAAACTTATTTTCCAAATCATTCAAGCGACTGAAAACAAAAATGAAAAAAAAATTATTAGATAAGCCAAGAGAAAAAGGAAGAAAATCGTAGAAACAAGATGGAATGTTCACAAAGAAAAATCTTTGAGCTTTCATAATTATTTAAAAAGATATAATTAAGTTCAAATACAATGCTACATTAAAGATCTGGAAACCTTATCAGAGTGAATTAAGCATTCATTAAAAGGAAATAAACATCAAAATTTAAGAAGATAGTAACAAATTATACCCTCCTATTTTTATTCAAATCAATTCAAAAAGTAGATCAAACAGGCTTTAGCAATATTTCAATATCTTGGGGTTGGGTGACTTAGAATTTTCGTGTTTTAAATTTCATGTTACTCAAATATAATTATGTGCTTCTAGAAAAGTCTTATTTACAAACATTTCTCATCCAAATCTACTATCCTAAAGTGTCATTAACTATCCATATGAAAAATGTAAGAACAACGTAACTAAAATGAAACAAATCGTATGTATTTTCAATGAAAAAATATATCAACAAAATGTAATATAACAACAACAAAAATATCTAGACATTAAAAAAGATTCCTCTTTTTATAATCGCTAATTTTAAACTATAAGAACTTAAATGAAAATGAGGGTTATGTCTTAATATGAATTAATAAATAATAACTAAGAGTCTAATTAATATTTTAATTATTTGCCCAATTACTTAAGATTAATAGTATTTGTCCGCTTACTCAAGGGTCAGAGAAGTTAACTTAATATTCATTCACGTTGAAAGAAGAGGCCTTATACTTTTGTTTCTAAATCATTACTAACAAAGCTCTTACATTCCGCAGGGTAGTAATTAGTTTACTCGATTAACTCAGTTAATGCGAAATTAAATTTTAAAACCTAACTTCTCAGACAAAGAATCTTAATACTAACTTTTTCAAGCAGTCTCTTCAAAGAGTACCAGACAAGACTAGCTAATACAAAATCAATAAAGCAGAAGAATGTGAATAAAGAGGCTGACCCTCTATCAAGAACTCGAGGCTACACTTACAAAGAAATTATGCTTAGCTCATCATTTCTGTTTCTAAAGTTTCTATGAACATGTAAAAAGATTAAATTAACTAGTCATTTCCGTCAGAGTAAAAATTAAATAGAAACTATTACTTCCTTTAATACATTTGTTTTAAAGAAAGCTTAAGAGTGAAGATAATATGCACAAAGATTTTTGGTAGCAGAGCTGATGTTATAAATTATATGCAAAACTTGAGTTTAAAATACTAATACAATCAACGAAAATTAATATAATGGATTGCAAACTCCAAAATATGTGTGAGTAACAAAATCTGTTTTTGAAAAAAAAATTATTATAAAGAATTTTAACTTTTTATAGATTACTTTCAATTTTAAAGCTATTTATCCGAATTACATTTTTTATTTTATTCTTTTGTATTATGCTATCTTCTCTCTTTTGAATTATTTATTAAAGTTTATATCTCTTTGCTAACATCATTACATGTAAGACTATATCTTTTTATTAACACCATTATGTGACATTTAATAAATCATATAAATAAACTTATGACGCTTCCTTAGAAACTTTTACTCGTTTTATATACTGAAGTCCTTTAAAATACATCAAAGTATAATATGATTGCTTTCTTATGCCTTTGATGCATTAATTTCATAATGTAACATTTATCTGAAAATTATCAATAAATATATTTTCAGAAATTTATCTATCTTATTTTAGGACACTTCTAAAAATAAAAAATATTAAAGCTTCTAAAATAAATAATCGGATAAGTTGCTGAATCTAACAACCATTAGTCAAACTTGTCGAAAACTGCTCTTCATATATCTTTTCAAGTTTTTTTTTCTTGTCCACGCATTTAAATTATTAATTATCCTTCCATAAAGTGGATTACTTTGAGTTTTTATCAAAATGATAAAATGTTTGAACATATAGAAAAGTCAAATAAAATAAGATCTTACTACATTCAATAATTTGAGATCTAACTCATATTAACGGAAAAGGAGAAATACTTTGAACTAGTTTATTGTATAAAACAGGAAGTAAATACTGAGCTTTTAACAGATTTTATTACTTCAAAAAAATAATAACGATATCTGCTGAAAGACGAAAAAATAAAGAATTTACTTTCCAATAGAAACCATATATTGCAAACTTTTTTTTTTTTTTTTTTTTTGCCTTTAATTTCCGAAAATTTAAAGAATGCTTTACCTTCAGATGGGAAAATTTTATCCACTATTTCTTAAATAAAAAATGTTGTTGAGTTTAGTAAATCTAAAAATCAATATTTTCAAATCTTTCATTTCATAATTTTAATGTATCGAAATGAAAAGAATTTTTTAAAATAGTAGAAAAATAAACACTACTGCTTTAAGAAATTTAATAAAATTACTTTTTTCACATGCAGGTGTGAATACTTTAAAGAAAAATTTAGTTTAAACTTCTTTTTATTGAAATTCTAGATTTTCAATTCATATTTCTCATATCTGATGACACAGATATACCATTCTGTTTTATCTAAGATTGAAAGCATTTAAGTTACATAAAGGCAAGAGATTGATTGATTGGTTATTAGCACTGCTCTAACACTAAACATACCAACACTTAATACATACCTATTTCTACCGTAGTCAGTCAAATGACCGGACTTCATGTTTCCTGATTGAATGTATGAAACATGGATGTTAGGAGGGGGAAATAAACATATTAAATTTATTATAATTAAACAAAATCGTATTTCGTCAATTTCTATTTCAAACGCAAAGAATAAGAATTTTTAATTCATTCCTCATCGCATTTTTTACATATATAAGGTGTCTCTATTGTACATTTTCCGCAAACATATTTTTCACATTTAGAACAAATTTTGATGGTTTTATTTTCGTTAAAATATTCTATTTGACATTTCTTACGTTGATAAGAATCTGTAGTAGATTCAGGCAACGATAGTCTTATATTTGTTCTTTCTTTTGGTTGCTCACGGACTTCTCAAAATTGGCGGCTAGTTCTGCTGCTAAGTGGAGTAAAAAAAATCTTGTCTCGGGATATTTTCTCCTGTCGTTTGCTTGTACAAAATCCAAACATTTATGCCAGCTAAATCAAGGATATTGAAAAATACTTGGAGAGGCCATCTGCAAGACTTAGATTTTGTGGTAAATTTCCTCTCCATTTGATCGGTCATGTCTACACCAAATTTAGTTTTATTGTAAAGAACTGTATATAATACGTTGAATGTACATCATAATTTCTGATCCAATAAACTTATAAAACAATAAATTGTTCTCTCGGTCAAATGACCGGTTGTGGTAGATAACGGTATACGACAAGTACTACTCAAAATAAATAAAATGCTAATAAAAAATAATAATACAATATTAACTGTATATAATTAATAGAAAAAATTATGAAGTCAAATGTGCAAAAGCTATAAGATGAAATGTGCATTTTCATTTCAAAAGTTCATAACCGGTCAAAAGACTGGTTATGGTATGTTTAGTGCTTAGAAGTAACAAGATAGCTGTTTTCGACGGACCTTGTAATTTTGAACTTTGAGCAAGTGACAAGGGTGACATCTGTGAGTTAGCACCACTTCTCCAAGCGTTAACACCTCTTCAACAGAAGAACGTGAAGCCTCGACAAATTTAACGAGCATCAGCTCCGCTACATGACGTGTCTTTAATGACATCAGAAATCGAACTCACGATTTGACAGAAACAACGTTGGTATCCAGCTCGCGCGATTCTGAACCTTAGCTACCGTGACCATGAAAGGAAAAATAGGAACGTATGTGTAACTTTTTGGAGAAAGTGTGACAAAACATATTATTTGTGTAAAATATTCTATAGCAATTCTTATTGCCTGTAAGGCAAAATTAACCTTCGAAATATTATTTTAAAAGCTTTTTTAAATTGTAAATGCCTAAAGTGCTTTACCATTCAATCACAATTAACACTTATTTTAATATTATCAACAAAATAATTGAATAGGTCTTTCAAAAAATTATACAAATCAAGCTGTTTTCGAAAAACATGTTTTTTTTTTTTTCAAACATGTTTTTGAAAATAAATTACCTTACAGGTTAGAAATCTGTTTATTATTTTACAGTTCTAACGTCACTTTCAAATCCACATAAAAAACATTAATCAGTGACTTATGTAGCTTTTGTATAGACACTCACAAATGGTTTTTATTATATTATTTAAATACTTTCTGAAACAACCGATACAAAATTAATCTATATAAAGAAATTCACACTACATTTATAAATTTCGTCAAATTATTTGAATTTGATAAATTAATTTTTTTATTAATCACACTTACATACTCTTTATTTACATAACAAAAGGTTCTTAGATATAATTATCAGAAAGAAATATTTCTATTCTTTTCCCTAACAGAAAATTCTCTGCAGTAAAATTACATACTATTAATTGAAGTAATGGGATATTAAAACCGTAAAGACTATTCAGCGTTTCAGAATTTTGTTATCAGAATGTTTCACCGATTAGTCAATACATTATCCAATTTGAATACTTTTAAGTCAGATTTTGATTAAATATATTTTATTTATTCAAGTGAATACAAAGATATATAAAACTGAAGTGTGCCTTGTGAACAGCTTAAGATTTTACTTATGCGATATCTTTTTTTTTTTTTTTTTTTTTGCCACTTTCCCATTTTTTCGGCAATTTGAAGGCATTTTTATCAATTTTTAAGTTATTGAAGTTTATTGACTATCATAAAAAAAGTTAACGGTTTTTAATTAAGTTATTTTTGAAAAATGAATTTATAAAGCAAACGAAATGCTATTATTTCTATTTTTTCATGCTATTATTTCTATATCTTAACACTGAACTCTCTTGCACCTATCATTTAGCCAAAGAAACGTTTCTAATTTTATTGTCCTCTTGTGATTATTAAAAATTTTAAATTTTATTTACATGTAATACTGTTTGGAATTATTTTTCCTTGTATTTTTACTATACCTCTTTAGTTTAATCGCAATAGTTATTAATTCAGAAAAAGTTAGTTTCTAATTCTACAAAAAGAATTAATTCTGATTTAAAATTAACATAATCTATTTCTTACATGTTTATGAAATCTGAAAAATATGGATATAAATTCTGCACCATATTCCCAAAACTGATTTCATCGTCTTTTTAGCACCTGCTGAACGAGAGTGAATTTTTATGCCTTAAATTTAGTTCAAATAACCCGAATGTGTCATTTTTACTAGAAATCATAAATGTTACTTTAATTAGGAATTAATAGTATTCCTAGACCAATCACTCTTAAAGTTATAAATTCCATTTCGTTAAAAATAGTCAAATTCTTTCCAAACCCTCGCATTATTGTAAACGTTTACTTTACTCAAAATCTACATCATTGAAAACAAATTTAAAAGACTTAACCCTTTATTTGGCGACACCCATGTTTCATGTTGGCGATTTCTTTAAATTTGATCATTTCTCTTCGAATGTGTTCCGGTTGTCTTTTCATGTGGCAACCGTGTTTTCGGATGGTATGGTGGTCTTCTGGCTGCATTGGTGGGGAAGAAGGACCAAGATTAATGGGGGTTTCCGATAGATAAACGACGCATCGTTGCTGGTCAGGGGTGAATTTCCATAAAGAGAAAAGTGTGGGTGCTTAGGCAAAAGGTGTGTAGTGTTGTCATTAGTAGAAATGTCTGAAACCGAAACCAAAGTTTTCTGTATTTTTCCTACATATGTTTACTTTGAATTTTGAAGTACTTGTAAATGCTAATTATTTGTTCTAGAGTAGTTTCATTTTTTTTTCTTTTCATTGTATCGGTTACAGCAATTTAAAATGAATTGTTATAAGCTGAACCGTAAAAAGAAAGAATTTTCGCATACATCTCGGTTGCTTCAACAATATTTTCAAGTTAATGGGATTTTAAAGCAATGTATCATGGTTTGGGAGGGCACAAATAATTAAACATGATGGTTTTCTTCATTTATTACATGCTTTTATTCATTAGGGGCATTTTATTTCTCTGAAAATTTATTTTCACGCTTTTGAAATGTAGTTTTAAAATACTAATGAAAAGTTCCATTAATTTCAAAATCTACAAATGATCCTCACGTATTAGTTTTCGAATTCCTTATCTATTTTATATTCATTGGGGTTGCTAAGGTAAGTTTATGTTACCGTTGCAAACTGCCCATTGTTGAAGGGCGCCAAAAAAGACTGAAACTGATTCAGAAGATATTTTGGATTTGGCAACCATTTGCGGCTAAATGAAAATTTTATTGCTGCAGTGACGAAACACCTTCGTCATTTCGCATCGAGTTGTCACCATCCATTAGACTTGGATTGATCATTATACACCGGAAACCAAGCAACATTAAAAACAATGAGTTGCATCGGGTGAATCCAGTCCAAAGAAAGCCAAGAGGATCTCATCAGCCGGAAAAGTTATGGCGACAATTTTTTTGGAATACGAAGGGCATCGTACTAATGAAATGATCAATGGAGCATATTAAAGTGAGTTTCCGCATTCCTATTTCTCATTCTTAACGCGAATACTTCATGAACCTTTCTCATACATGTTAAAAGGGAAAATTCCTTATTTATTTATTATTTCTAAATTTAAAAAAAAAATCAGAATAACAAAAGTAGGTATGTGTTGTAATTTCAGGAGTTTATATAAAAATTGAGACATTTTTCGTCTGTAAATGTGTCCTAAATTTAATTTAGGCTCTTTGGCTCTAAACAGCTAAACTAAAACAGCATTGAATGTAAAAACGATTGAAATTTCCTTTGCTAATTTCATTCTAAAATGTGCTAACTTTTTTTCCTGTTAAGCTCTCGATAAAGAAGAATTATTCAAAATATATATTAATTAGTGTAAAGTAAGCTTACTTCCGAACTCCTGGCTCCACAGATGCAATTACTATAAAAAAAAGAGAGAGAGAGAGAGAGAGAGAGACAGAAAGTACCTCCTTCAAATTCCTGATGCTTTTTTATTTTCACAATAAGCAAAACATCCTTAAATACTAAAATATTGTCAGTATTAACAACAAAAAGAATAAAAATGGGCATAAAAATAAACTATTTAATTAAACAGTAAAATAAGAGCAAACAACAAATTATTCAAGTAGACAACAATATTTTATCGGATATTAAAATAAAAGCAGACGATAAAATATGAAATTAAAGATAGTATATGTAAATATAGATCTTAAGCAAACTAATTGTAATTATGATAATCATGACGTATGATAATGTCATTCTTTTTAACCTAATATTATGTATCCTTTATTTTATGCCCCTGCATTTCTGTTGACTCCATTTTCTAGAAACAACAACATGTTAGCAAATATTAATAATAAAACTAAGTTCATATATTAAAACAAGTATTTGTCTCATTCTTTAATAAGTCTTAATTCATATTGATGTAGGTGTAAACTTTAGTAAGTTTACTGAATATATTTTCTTGGATTTCCTCAAATTAATTTATAAAGCAAGATATCTAAATAATGTTAAGGATCGAAAAATAAAGTAAATGGGGTAAGAAATTGATAATAATCCTTTATTGATTATGCGTAGACTTATATGTTTCTGACACGTATAAATAATTCAAAATTATCGCTGTAATACCTTCTTCAGTATTATATCTCAAATATATAATCTTTGTTGTTATTGTGAATATCCAAATATTTGTAAACTCTTTGAAAATTGGAAAAATCTTTTTCTTTTAGTATTTTCTATTATAATTTTTTAAAAAAAATTGAAGATTGAACAGATTTGAGAGTGACAACAGAACAAAATCTTTTATTTTTGATTTATTTACCTTTGACTGAATGTTTACATATATAATTTTATAAATATGAACATAGAGTAATATTTAAGTGCAAAAAACATTTTACACACTCATGAATTCGCATTCTTCTCGCTTCAGTGATTAAAAATTAAGAAAAAAATTTGCAGCTCATTGCTCAGTATTTAAACAAAGCAGAATATTCGTATCAATACGAAATTTTACTTAACATTTTCTAAGCTTATAATGGTTAACACAATTTTTCATTTCGAATTGAAAAGGAATTTTTAAATATTTATTATCTTAATGCTCTCTTTAAATTGCAATAAACTTGTACTTTTTACATCTTTTCACAGTTTGACTTTAATATATCGTTATAAAAAGAGAACTTAATAAGATAATTCTGATTTTCCTAATTAATAATTTCAAAGATTTATTATTTATGCTTCCTAATAAAAGAGAAAGATAGTCACGAATTTTAACTTTTCTTCGCACATTTTGTGTGGATATTTTACTAGAACAACTTGGCAGAATTTTGAAATTCAAGAACAAATACTGGAAAATTGTTAAAATACGCATCATATTGTAACTTTTGCATTGTAAATTTTAAGATTTTCGTGTTTCAACTATATGATAAACTTCATAGTGTGTGTGTGTGTGTGTAAAAGTTAAAACAAATAAATTATTAAAAAACAACGTTATAAATAGGAGAGCAGATAAAATACAAAAATCTAAACATTTGTGGGAAAATGAGTAAATAATTGAATAAAAACTGAATAGGATTAAATAAAAACTGAATAAGATTAAATAAAAATTGAATAAGATTAAATAAAAACTGAATAAGATTAAGTAAAAACTGAATAAGATTGAATACCTAAGAAAACAAAACATACACATTCAGAGTGTGGGGTTAAACATGTTCTATGGCACCAACCCTCTCCCAGTGTGCCTCTTGCTGGCCAAAATTGGATCTCTCCAAAATGTAAATAATTATAATAGATTGAACAGAAGAAAAAAAGAGGCTATATATATATATATATATATATATATATATATATATATATATACACTGGAGGGAAATAATTAAAAACCCAGGAGAAGTTGAGCTTGATAAAAGAAATATGGGAGATACGTATATTTGCATATCTGAAAGATGACTTCTGTTAAAATTTTGCATTAGACCAGCGGTCTTCCAACTTTGTCGACTCGCAGAATTTTTAGAACTATACGGTTTTTTTGGGGGAACCCCATCTCACTTGTAGAAAATATATATCTCAAAACAAAATATTTAAAGTAGATCAATATGTTAGGTACTTTATGTAAAAACGATTTAAGAAAAGTGTAGTATTTTTATTAAAACTATTAAGGACATAAAAGTAATGCAGTTTACTCATTAATAGCAGTCTGCTCATAAATAGCAGTAACTCCTGATACAAGATGCATTATTTTATACAAAATCGAAGTCTAGGTCTATTGATGTTATGTGTTATTGCATTTCATAGTCTGTATTTAATTTGTTTTTATATTTTGCTTTTGTTGCAAAAAATTATTGCATTAAAAATTGTTAATGAAATACAAAAAGGTAGTTCATCTTCAGATTATCGTGGTCATACAAAAATAAATTGCGTAGCTAAAGTGATTCTACTTTCCATACACATCGACTAAACAATTGAATATCCGCTGCTACTTTTGCATGTTTGTCACTGCTGATGCCACGTTATGGATCTCGGCATCCCACTCACGAAGCTTCTGATTTTAATTTTCAAAATAGCTAAATGTATATTTATACATTTAGTTAAAAACACACTCACACACACATTAATCAACTAGTGTGATTATTTCATAATTTTCTATTCGAACGTTTATTTTTACTCTCTTAACCCTGGGATTTAATTCTTGGAACCCTGAGGTTTTACGGAGCACAGTTTGAAAACCACTGCTCTAGACGATCAAGAATAGAGGGGTTAACATTCTTAAGAACATACAAATCTCGCTTATTTTAAATACACGATGTAAACATCAGGAACATTCTTTATCTTCTGGGTTAGGCATTGTGAGCTAGATTTGAGTCAAAAATGGCTATTAGGAGAACGAAGAAAGCATTTTCAGAACCTTTCTGGGTTTGAATGAGGCCGTGTAACAGGGCTGCAAGAATGTAAATTTTCATTTCACGATATTGCAGAATGAATTGTTTGAGATTCATCTATTGCATTTGGTTGTTGAAAGCAGTGGTCAGGGGAAGGTACTATCTCAAGAAGACAGTGTCACACCGCACAAAGGGTTATTACTAAGAGAGAAGATTACCGTATTGGCCACGTATCTGTGCCTCATCGTACTGCATCTGCAGCATAAATTCGAGCTTTTGTGGGACCAAAGTGACACAGAGAACTGTAAGAAACTGATTTTTTGAGGGACAGCTCCGAGTCACACTCCCTGTTGTGGTCTCGGATGAGAGCTGTTGCTGACTTGGTGCCAATGATGGCTGAATGTTGCTCAGAAGGTGACCTGCAGAGAGCTTGGGATCAAGCTGTCTGCGGCGTAAGGACGCTGGACCAACACTGGCTGTTATGGTTTGGAGAGCAATTTCCTATGACTACAGGCACACTCTTGTCGTTATTTCAAGCATTGTATGTATTTGTACGACAGACTGGTAATTGATACGGTTGAACAGCTTTTCTTGGTCATAATTTCAAGGGCATTTTCCAACAGGATAATTCTCGTCCCCGTACCTCTGCTGTCACTCAACGCTCTTTAGAGTGTCGACATGTTGCTTTGGCCTGCGAGATCACCGGATCTTTCTCCTATCGAACTGGTATGAGACATTATTGAATGGCAAATCTTGTGTGGTTCACAACCAGCTCGGATCGTTGCGCATTTGACAAACCAAGTGTAACAAATATGGAACTTCATCCCACCAAGTGACTTACGGCACCAGTACGACACAATGCATGTACGTTTGCATGCTTGCATTCAAAATCGAAACATCTACAACAAAAATTAATGGGAAGCAACACTTAAAAGGGCTCTTCTCGCACGTACTTTAACCTATAACCTTGAAACTTAAGTCAAATTAATATTTTCCTAGACCAAATTATTTGCCTGAATTTCGTTCATCTAAACTATTATCTTCTTGGTGTTAGAAATTCACTTTCCACTGGTATATAGATATGTATATATGTGCGCACACACACACACACACGCGTGTGTGTGTGTGTGTGCGCAC
>BMAW01039077.1:22013-51347 GCA_019974015.1 Nephila pilipes
CATTAAGCTACGAACTGACTTCTACAAAAATATGTGAAAATATTAACAACAGCTCTTTTTTAAAAGCATTTATTTAAATTTCTAAGTTCATATCTATATATGAATGTACAAAAAAATGTGTCTTTCCAGATCAAAATTTGTATTCGGATTTTAACCCACTTCCTGTTAAGCAGAAATTTTGCATACCCCGATGACAATACGAGATGTAGCTATTAAATAACGAGACTGACGCTGTAAAACATGTTATTTCGATTTCATACATATTTCTTTATTATCACCTTCAATATACCCCTTCTCTATCCCTACAACGCTCCATGCGAAATTTTCATTGTTCGAAACAGTGTTGGAAGTCTTCGTCTGTCAGCTCCTTCAAGACGCGCGTCGCTTTCTCTTTCACGGCTTCATAGAACTCAAATCTAGTTCCTTTTAATGCAGTTTCATCATAGGAAACAGATAGAAGTCGCATGACACAAGATCCGGCGCATAAGGCACCTGGGAATAAGAATCGAACACTGGGATGCTGTACTTGGCTAGAAACCTCTTGATAGACAATGCGGAATGACTGATCCTTCCCCAATTAGGGTAGTTTTTTTCCTTATACTTTTACAGAGTTCAACAAGAACGTAAAGTTAGTAATATTGATTAATAGTTTGGCCCTCAGGAACCCAGGGAAGGTACACAATTCCATGAATATCAAAAAAAAAAAATCATCATTGCTTAGAATTTTGATTTGCTCATTCGAGCTTTTTTGGTTCTCGGTGAAAATTGGCTCTTCCAGTGCATGATGGGCGCTTTGTTTCAGGATCATAAGTAAAAATCACGATTCGTCACTCGTTATTATTCTTTCCAATAAGTTAAGGTCATTTTCGATGGCTTTCAAAGAGTCAGAACAAACATTTTTTCGAGCTTCTTATTGTTCAAACGTGAGAATTTTAGGGCCATTTTGGCACACACTCTTTGCATGTTAAAATTGTTATGTAAAATTTCTTGAACGGATTCTTTGTAAATTCACTAATTAATCAACGGTCAGATCGAATCAGATTACCGATTTTTTCGATATTGTCGTTCGTTTTGACATGGAAAGACGACTCGAGCGTAAATCATCTTTAACGTCTTATCGGTCATCTTGAAAACGCTTAAACCACTTAAAAACACGTGCATGTGATGAATATTCATCCCAATACACTTCTTTCTATAATTTATGTTTCAGTCGCATTTTTTCATGTGAAATTTCACCACAATTATTTGCTCTTCTGTTACACTTATCATTTTTCCGGGGAAACAAAATAATAACTATTGCGTACGAAAGTTACGTCTATACGGATTTGCTTACAGAAAAGAGATGCACTGCATTCGAAAGAAAAGACTTCACGCTAAACAGCAGTCAGTCGCGTGCGTTTGGCACATTTGTACTTCTTTCGCAGCAGCAGCAGTCTCTTTATTGAAAATCCACATCTGGTACAATATTATAGTATTCTCAAGCAGTGACGGCTAGGAATACGGGGTCCTGGGGGCCCGGACCTTGTTTTTAATAACATCCAATTGAGTTGAAGTTTTGCAGTCATGCATAGCTCACATAATTGCTTTTTTTTTTAGTCTTAAATTTCTAGACTAAAAAAATTAAATAAATATAAATACAAAATATTTTTAAAAGAAGATTTTATTTAAAGATGGATCAAACGGTATATAAATATTTTTTAAAGTAAAATAATGTATAATTTATAAGAGCTTGAGGTGTTAATACTTCTTTTTATCTTGTACTTAAAAAAGTAGCTATGGGATACTTTTTTATCGATAATTATCTAGGTATCTTAGTTAAGCGCCACAATCTTTTATAGATTACGTAATATTTTGCTCATAAAAATAATTTTTATGCATTTTAGTTCATCTTTAAATAAAAGCTTAATTTAAAAAGGTTTTGATTTATATTTATTACAAAATTTATGAAAATTCAAAATGTACTTAACAAATTCTTTTAACTTCTGTTTGAAACTATGACATATTAATGTTCTTAAAAAAATAATTCGAAAAAAATAAAATTAGGTAAAGTTCATATCCCATTAAAAAGTAACCTCTTAACTTTAATTTCAACTTAATTTAAATACTTTGTTGTACTATCATTAAAGTTCTTTTTCCAAAATCTAATCCCAAATTTGTCAGAATATAACTTTTTACATATATAAATGCAAAAATTAGTCCAAACTCAATGAATCGTATTTATGAAGAAAATTAAATAATGATGCAACCAAATGCATTATGGTAAAGCTAAATCCGAAGCACTTCCTGCTCCATAAGAACTTTTTGACTTCTAGGTAACCATTTACTTCACCTACTCCTCCATCGGAATTAGTAGTGCAGGGTACAGACGCGCCCTCTATTGGGTTTCGAAACAATCATCAAATTTTCGCATCTCGTAACCACATTTCGAAAATTAGTGAAAAAATGCTATTTCTGTGAACGAAATATTAATTATCATGTTATGAAATCATTTATTAAAATGTATGGTAGAACAATTGTGATTCCAATTATTTGTATAAATGTAAATTAATTACAATTCTCTCTGTGTAAAGCAAAAAATCTAATAACTCATAATTTAGTTCCTATTTATTAAGATACATCGTGTAATTTATATTATTTTTATCTAAAACACTTTCTTCCTTTACGCTTTTCTGAAATGTTGAGTAACAAGCACATACAGTCTTCTTTTAGTTTAAAATTGTTTTTAAATCAAGTAATGATATTTCTTAAGATTGACTTTAAAATCTTTTCTCTCAAATCATTGATCACAACCTGCTTCCCTATTCTTAGTATTCGTGGCACTTTGCCGGTTGAGTTAACTCAATGGACAGGTTTTTATAATCCCTGGATTAATTTTAAGGCCTTAAAGATTGACTTTAAATCTCCTAGAGTCAATTTTATATAATTCGTGTCGATCAATCTTTATTGTTACGTTTATTGCTCCTGTGTTTGTACATTTTTTTTAAATTTTTCTACATTCCATTTTATGCAGGCTAATTCTCTTTTAACTCTTCTGGATTCTTTTGTAATACTTTCAGAGAGACGTACTTTTATCTTCCCTTTGAATAGATTTTAAACTTTCAGAGAATTGATAAGATATTGGAACAAAAAAGAATGAATTCTTGCCTTTCGAAATTTTTTCATTGTTGATGCTCTCATTCACTGTAATGTGATTCACTGTTTTGTTTTCAACATTTAACTGTAAAACCCAGAACATCGACAGGTAGAAATTTAAATTGGAATAAAAACTTGTTTTGTAGTTTTTGAAAATAAAGGTACTCAAATAATATCTGTAGTTATCTGTAGTTATAATATCTGTAGTTATAATATCTGTAGTTATCTGTAGTTATAATATCTGTAGTTATCTGTAGTTATAATATCTGGAAAAATCTGCTGTAGTTAATTTCTTCATTTGGTAGGAATGCGATATAGCGCATAATCAAATATACGCATTCCTTTGCACTATAAAGATTGCTGTCACTTGGAATGAGATAGAAAGGTTTAAAATTTATATCAATGCTTTTGCTCTAATACTCGTATTCATAAAACATAAAATATTTATTTGTAAAATTACTTAAAGGATATGAATTATATGCATCAATAAATACATAATTATAAGTGAATAAAGTAATATAATAAAGTTTTGTTTTTCATTGGTTTATCAAAAGTTGAATTTTTACAGGTGTTATGAGTTTTGAAATTTATATTTTTTATAGGATACGATCAAAAGCTCCTCATTCTTTAGAAATAAGGGTGTACATTTATTGATAAATTTCAAACAGCAATGTCGGTGCTGAGCCCTGAGGAATTTTAATTCTTCTTTTAACCCGTTGATTGCTTCGTTCTATTCTTTTCTCCTCTTTCAGTGAAAAAAAAATTCCCTGGGGATATCGCTTCAGTGAAATTGCATCAATCTTAATCAATCTTAATTTGTTCAGAATAAAAAAAGAAATATCACTCTTGAATGGCTAATGTCTTGGCTCAAGGGGCCAAAAAAAGAGATATCAAAGAATCAATTTGATTTTAATGGGTTAATAATCTAAAACAAGCGCATATTTAATATAACAAGCCTGTAAGTCTTAACTAATCAAGTCTCTAAAGAAATAGCTCCGACACAAAAATCATAAAAATCAACTAGCACAAGTTTGAACTAACTACATATAGAATTATGATGTCCCAAAATCAGCCTGCTTGAACTAATACACATCAAAATATGCAACTAATTGCACAGATTCATAATATATATCCAAAAAGTAAACTCTAGCTCATGAGAATAAATATACAGCGAAATAAATAACGAAGCATAGGATCCAAAAGTATAATTCTTCAAATATATGTAGTATTTGTTTAATATTTGCTTTTAGACAGCTCCACTAGAGTTTGACTAAATTTTTTCTCAGGAAAATACCAGTTTCGGACTTGATTAGTCGTGAATAAATTATTTAGGTCTTCCATGCGTCTTGTAAGTCCACCTCTAACCATACATTACTGACGTATTCTTTTACAGATAAATAAAAGTATTGTTATAGTTTGATGAAGAATATTAAAAGTATTATCCTCAGTTAATGAATATATAGGATTATTTCTAAGGAATCTTTTTTTTTTTTTTTTTTTTTTTTTTTTTTTGGATTACAAAGAAATAATTAAGTAAATCAATCCGAGAGAGAGAAAGAGATTTAATCGATTAATTAATTAAACTCTTTACAAGATAGTTTAATTAATTTATCAATACCTTTATTACTATTATACATAAATTGATGATAATTTATGTAACTATATTTATTAACGTACACATGATGAAGTCTGAATTGAAAAATCATTAAGACTTTCTTTTATGCTAATTCATTCTTCAAAATCCTTAATTAATCTCTTTCAAAAAAAATAACTGACTCACGATAGCATAGTGGTTAAAGTTGTGGGCCCAAATCCTGATTCTACTAATAGCCCGTCATATGAAATGAGGAGGATATCATGTAATACATTGAGTGGAACTAGTCCTCAAGTTCCTTTTGTAGTACAATGGAGATATTTGCAGAAAGAAATGCTAGCTCACAGATATGTTCCTAGTCATCTGACTGTGGTTTAAAATTCCGAGACTCGTTACCGATAGCTTCCTCATAACTACAAAACGACATTAATATGAAATTAGTTGAAAATAATTAAGGCAATATTATAAGAACACAACAGTGGTCTTCAAACTTTGTCGACTCCCGAAACCCTAAAAAAAAATACGTTTTTTTTTTTTTTTTTTTTTTTGACGAACCGCATCCACTAGTAGAAAAAAAATAATATTTAAAGTAGATCAATATGTTAGGGACTTTATGTAAAAACAATTTAAGAAAAGTGTAGTATTTTTATTAAAACTATTAAGCACATAAAAGTAATGCATTTTGCTCATTAATAACAGTAACCTTGCTCCAGGATGTCTTTTTTTTACAACTCGAAATCTAGGTCTATTGATGTTATCTACTGTCGCATTTCATATTCCGTATTTAATTTGTTTTTATATTTTGCTTTTGTTGCAAAAAATTATTGCATTAAAAATTGTTAATGAAATACAAAACGGTAGTTCATCCTCAAATTATCATGGTCATACCAAAATAGATTCCGTAGTAAACGTGAATCTATTTTCCATACACGTCTCGACTAAGCAATTGAAAATCCACTGCTACTTTTGCATGTTTGTCATTGCTGACACCACTTTAAGGATCTCGGCAGCCCATTAACGAAGCTTCTGATTTTAATTTTCAAAATAGCTAAATGTATATTTATATATTTAGTTAAAAACACACTCACACACATTAGTCAACTAGTGTGTGTTTCTTATAATTTTCTTTTCGAATTTTTATTTTGGCTCACGGAACCCTGGAATTTGCTTCGTGGAACCCTGGGGCCCCACGAAATACAATTTGTAGACGGCAGGCATATAGTAATGTTTCAATACATGTAATATGTCGTATGTAACAGAGGTTTCGAAGAGGAAACTTTTGTAATACGTACAAGAAAAAAAAATTGATGAAAATCTGTATTAAATTCCTAAACATTATACTTTTAAAACATTTCCTTATGTAATTCCATAACACAAATATCATATTTAAATTTTACGATAAGGAAAAAAAGTCTCGTTTCTTTTTACTTGAATAAAAAACAACTAGAACTCTTTTTGTAAATCCTTTTTGAATCATCACAGAAATCCCGTAATATCATATAATAGTTCAAATAAATTCAAAGTAATTTCATTTATGCAATGTATTTAACATTAAAAATTTGGACATAAGAGTACGAAAGGGTTGTCGGAGATTTGTATGCTAGTACTCCTCCACGATAATCACCATGTTTCTCGTAAGACTTGAATAAATTTTATGAGGAATAAGGTAAAATGAGTAGCCACGAACATATGAATGACTGAATGAGATGGAGGATTGTCGATAAATTGGAGCCAGATCAATCATAAGCTCATGTGGGTACAGAGCTCAGAGTAACACCCAGTAATGTTAGTAGTTTGTGGAAATAGTTTCAGGACACTAGATGCATATCGAGAAGACCTAGACAAAGTCGACCAAGATTCACAATGACGAATGAAGGAAAAAAAAAAATTTTTTTTTTTAGCGTTTTTAGCACTGCGATATTGGACTGCTATAGCTTCACTGTTCTCTGGGGAGCTGTATACTGTTACTGGAACCCGAGGATCACGGTCAATAGTTGGCCTAAGGCTTAATAAGAGAAAGGGTTGTATGCCAGAAGATCATTGTTTCTTCCCGCTCACTGTTGCTCTCAAGAGAGCGCGCTCAGCACTGTGCAAATAACATGCGTCTTGGACCAGACTTGAGTGAAGCACCATGCATTTTAAAGAGGGGTCGAGATTCATCAGGGACACCGATTCTCAGGTACATGTATCTAGAGAACTTGAGACCTTCCCTCAACAGGGAAAGGATCATTAAGGTGATGGAGGTGTAATGGTTTGGGGAGGCATTATGTTGAAGAGCCTCACATCCCTACATGTGTTTTACAAAGCCTCCGTGACTGCTATGAAATATAAAGAGGACATCTTAGAGTCCTGTGTTTGACTTTTCAGAGGCGCAGTTGGTCTTGGATTCCTGTTAATGAACGACGATACTCGTCCACGTAGGGCTCAGCTCTTTGATGATTTCCTGGAAAATGAGGATATTCACTGCAGTGACTGACCAGCCAGATCTCCTGACCTTAGCAATATAGAATTTGCATGGGACTCTCTTAGGAGAACAATTGCATCTCATCATCTCTCTTTGAGGAGCTAAAAACTACCTTGCTGCAGAAGTGGGATCGAATACTACAGGGATACCTTGACTGCTTCTTATCCAGTATGTGATTATACTGTGAGACCTGTTTGGCAGGGAGAAAAACCATACCCCATATTAGACTCTCCTTTCCAATTCATTAATACACCGTAGTTTTTGGAAATCCAAAACTGTGAGCTTTACCAATAATCATGCTTAAATAAAATGACTTTTGAATGGTACATACTTTTATCTATAATAAATGTATATTCAAGCAAAATTTCATTAAAATCTGTCCATTAGAGAGTTTCTCAAAAATTCGACATGATGGTCAAATTCTCTTAGTTTTACACTCGAATATATACAATTCTGTACAGATATCCAACACACTTGTTTAATATATTTCTACATTACAACAATCCTATTGAACATGTATGGCCTTCAAGAACTCAGATGAAATCTATTTCTAAAATGCATTATAAAAGCATACAGTTCTTAACCAAGCGTAAAACAAAATTTCATATTCAAAACCATTTTTAAAAACCACAAATAACATTTCATGAATTTCTTAATATACTCACTTGATAGGTAATTATTATTATTATTATTTTGATATTTTAAATTCCCTAAAGTATTCAGTTATAGGAAAATTTAAATGAAATTCAATTAAATAAAACATATACCTATTATTTTTTTATATTAAAATTAACAAATGCTAGTTATAAGATTTCATTCATATAATCAAAGCAAATTCTTCTTGTCCAAACAAACTTAAGAAATTCAGTTAAATAATTATTGTTAAAAATAAGATCATTTTTAAAAACATTGTTTATCCTGAATAAAAAAATATAGTCTACTTATTAAAATAAAATTGAAAAATGTAACAAAAATTCGAAAGCTTTACTTATATTAAGAGATAGAGAGTTACTTTTTCAAAAAAAGTTTTCAAAGACTTTTGTTACTATGAAATATTCACATAAAGTTCTTACACATAGTAAAAATTGCCTTGTTAATTTCTTAAAAAACATAATATCATTGGGTAAGCTTAAGTCTTGAACCCATAAAAAATATCTGTTTCTGAAAAAATATACATAATTTCAAATTTAAAGATTCCTTTCTAAAACTCGTCACAGTTCACTTTGTTCCCTACAACAATCTCGGGAGAATAGAGCATCAAGGATCTGATTACATTCCATTCTATCTATGAAGAGTTCCTCATCCGGTGTGAGTGTTCTTACACACACATACACACACACGCACACACACACACACACACACACACACACATATATATATATATATATATACATAATTGTTAATGTGAGTTAAATTGACAATTTTTTAAATAAATTAAATAATATTAATATACAATACCTCTAAAAAAAGTATGAAATACTTATTAAAACTAAATACCCACAAATATTACAGAATTAAATGAAAAATGCAGTAAATTACCAAATTAACCATACAAAATTATTCTAAATAAAAACATACAAAATATTAAAATAAATTCGTAATTTCGAGTCACGTTTAAATAATAAGAGTAACATCTGAACTTATATTTCCCTCAACAAATATTTTCTCTGCATCTGGAGAAAACTAAATCATGAAAAGGCTAAGATCCTTTTTAAATTGGCGGGCAGGTTGTCCCATTTTACGGGAATAGTGGATCTCATTTGAGTATCGAGCCCATATTGTCCGTCTACGAAGCTCGGAGCTCTGCCATCAGGAACCCACTATACTGAGAATTTCTGTTGAATACTTGGTGTTTAATTAAAATTTAACGTAGTGTGTCACTAAGTACGTGAATATTTATGCTTCCAAATACTTCCTGGTATCAAATTTTTGAGTATCATAGTTCGGAAAAAAATAGTAATAGCGCAAAGAATTAATGGAAAATATCGGGAAAAATAATCAAAAATTCAAACTCATCACAAAAATTTTCAACCTATTATTTGAAAGAAAAAAATTAGATATTTTTATAGATTTGCGTACTCCTACTGTTTTATTAATTATTTTAATAGAGTATAAAAGTAATTTCTTTGATTTCCTCTTTGCGTGTTCCTTTTTTCAATAACTTTGAAAAATTATATTGAAGATGTATCCTTTAATACTGTTATCACTGAGAAAAAAAAACTTTATGCTTCCTTTTTTTATTTCTCTAGTTAAATTTCTAAAATGTATCAAGTTATATTTTTTCATAAAATGCAAAAAAGATAATAGTTGATAGAAAATAAACGGTAAATGAAAGAAAAATGTTTGAAAGTAATATGTGTATTTTTTTTTTTTTTCGTGCTTGAATAAATTTTTATGTAGTTTGTATTTGAATGGTTCTTTTATGATAAGCTTTTAGAAACTCATACTGAGATACAGGAAGAGAAAAACTTATCTAAAAAAAAAATTTTTTTTACTGGAGTGATTTTTCAAATGCGCTACATTTTTTTTTTCTATGTATGACTTAAATTCGCATCATTCTTTTAAATCCCAGGAGAAATTTTTATTTTTCAAAGCAACGAGAAAAATTTTAGTCTTTTAAAGATACTTTTCAGTATAAAATCGGAACGAAACTGTTTATCTACTTTCCTGGTGTATTTCGCTTAACAGTACAGATTTGCTAACACAAATTTCAGTTAATGTTGTAGAATAAAAAGTTACAATAAAAAATTATTATTATTTTAGAAATAATGCATTAAATATTCCTCCAGACCAATTTTCTGATATTTAAACACTTAAATGCTTAAAGTTTCTACGAACACTTTTAGTTTCATGAAAACTTTTTGGTCAGTCATTGGATACCAGTTATCTAATTAATACAATCCAGAGGATAAATAATCAAAAAGTTGCGAGTTCAAATCTATGTCTTTCCAAAATTTTTAGTGTCCATGATAATAGTTTAATAGTCCCTAATCATTGGGGAGAGAGCTTAGTCTTCTTGGGTGTAAAAAAGTAGTGAAGACTAGTGTCCATTACATGTGACAGGACTTCAGGTACTGCGTATTGCAAATGACGGTGGATGTAAACCTTCAAGTTAAAATGGTATGAAGTAGCTGAGAGGGAAATACAGTCTAAAATATCGTCCGTATTAACTAAAAACAATTTAAAATTACAAAACCTTTTACCAGTGCAGTATAGATTAACATAGGTTCCTCAAGTTAAACCTTTCCTTCTGGACACTAAAGCAACTCAAGAGGATAGTACTTGTAAAATAACCAAACGCATTTCAGCATTGAACAGCAATCCAAGAGATAAATTGATTAATTTCCTCTTAATAACAATAGATATATTTTTAAAACAATGAAAACTGTTTCAATGCCAATTTCATTGAAAAATCCGATAATTAATATGTACAAAATACGATCTTGTCCAGATAAATGCTATGTCAACACAAATGTAGAAATACCAACTTTAGAATAGAATAATCTCAATACTCAAAAATTATGTTTTTGAAAGATAATTCTTAATTGGCTAATTGTTTATTAACGTAGCATTAGAAGTTATACGAGGGTTATTGGCGAAGAACCTCGTGGTTCTGAACCTTATTCAAGTGACGAGAACAGCAATTGAGTTGACACCTCCTTGTCTGAGCTTCCACACCACGCCATCGATAGGATGTGAAGCCTCGACAAATTTAAAGTACGTCAGCCCTGCTACACGTCGGGTCTTTAGTGGTATCAAGACTCGAATCCACGACTAGACGAAAAGGATGCCAGCCCTGAATTCGCACCCACAACCACTCGGTTACCTTGACACATTTTCTAAAACAACTCTGCAATTGGCAGTAACATTTCAAAAATTTTCCCTATAACATTTGAGGACTCAAACACAATTATTATTTTGAATGATCTTTACTATAATACAATATTCTATATTTAATCAATTTAATTTTAGCATTAAGTACAGTAAAATTTATTTTCAAAGAAAAACAAATGTTTAAAGCTTTATAACTATGTGAATGATATGATTTTCATTTAATGACAAATTTTTTCAGATATATTTAAATAATGTATCATTTTAATTCAATAATCATTACAGACGGGATTTTCTAGGCCAATTTTCAAAAAAGATTGAAGTGTTCTGTTTCGCAATCACTTTCACTTGGTTTTTAAAGTGTTGTATACTTAAATTTCTTTATACTAAGTACATATAGCAGCTAATATTTTTGAACAATTTTATTTTTTCTAAAATAATAAACAATAAATTTTCATATTGAAATCAAACGTAATTCATAAAAAAATACTTTTTTACAGAGAAATTTATCAACGTTCCCCAAATTCCTCGTATTTTTTTCCAATCTTCTATTAAATTACATATTTTTCTGATCTTAGGATATAAATTTTTTAAATATTTCATAATCCAAATTTATCAGGCGTATTATGAAAATTAATAGTTTGTTGCAAATATTTTTATCTCATGTTAATATACATTGAACCTATTGCATAATAATAAAGTTTGAAATAAATTTTATTTATATACCCTCAAAAATATCAGAAATAGCGCCCAAAGAAGGAAGCAAGCAACAATCGTGAAACTTTGTACAGTAGTTGAATGATGTTCGATATGAAAATGATCCAAGTTTGATGCCAATGAGCATGACCATACACCCTGCAGTGCCGCTGCAATCAGGAAGTGATCTTATATAAACCGGTGCATAGTGGAAGATTCATAAAAGTAACTGTTACATTCCGACTCTAGGAGGATTTTAGTAAGTGAAGAATGTAAGATAAACGTGTGAGAAGACATTTCTCACTGTTAGCGAGTTTCAGAGGGGCTTGATCATCGGGATGAAAAACGCAGGCTGGTCGACACGCCATGTTGTTCGCCAAGTCGATCATTCGGAGTGGGCCTTCAGAACATGTTGGGAGCAGTGGACACGAGATGGTACCCATGTGCGGGGAACCTGGTATGGAGCGACCACGAAGACGACAAGGCAAGATGATCGAAGAATCGTGTGGCTAGCGCTCGTGGATCCCACAGTAACTCGTTCCCCGATACAATCAGATATAGGGCTACCAGTTGTTCCACAGACTATTGCTAGACGTCTTGTGGAAGCGAATCTGCAATTCAAGCGCACTTTTCGTGTGCTGCCTTTAACATCGAAACATCGGTAATTCCGACTACCATGGTGCTAAGCTAGAGCAACGTGAAATGCCACAGATAGGCAAAACGGGGTGTTAAGTGCTGAATCCCGATTCTTTTTTTGATACATGATAACCGCGTACGTGAATGGAGGCGTCCTGGTTAACATTTTAATTTCATCCTGCTGTCGCACGACACACTACCCGTACAGCAAGCGTAATGACTGGGGGGAGGGGTGCCTATAATAGCCGATCCACTCTAATTGTGGTGCGTAGAACCTTAACGGACCAATGTTATGTTGATGATATTCTTCAACTCCTAGTGTGACCTTTCCTTAATGGTCCTCCAGAGGGCAATTTTTCAGGAAAATAATGCTCTTCTCCATACAGCTCGAGTAGCCAAGACTTTTAATGTCATGTTCAGACTCTTCCATGTCCAAACTGCTCCCCGGACTAGCCCCTTATATTGCATTTGTGAGATTATCTGAAATGCCAGATGCTTCTGTATCACTCTGTACATTATTTGGAAGTGAATGCTCAAGATTTGGGGGCCACTCTGCCTCAGAACAACATTCGACACCTAATCAACTCAATGCGGGACCGTGTTGTTGCATGTATTCCAACAGGAGATAGTCCAACAAATTGAATTGCGTATTGATCTAATTGTACAAGGTGTACTTATTGTCTTGATTTTGGGATGAAGTGAATCTCTCATCTGCATCAGTATATGTATTAAATTTCATTTCGATCCGAAGCATTCTTCTTAGTATATTATTTTCAATGTTCTTGAGTGCATTTATGTGTAAAATGTTTTTATCAATCTATAAGTCTATAAGTCTTATGTATATGAATTCTATTTTGGGAAGTTATCTAAATATGTAGACTTTCGTTTTCTTTCATTTTTAATTAAATGAAAAAAGATCCTCTGCCCATTACTTGTGGGATTTTATGATTTATTTATTTTTACTTATTTGTTTATTTATTTCGATTTACTGATAGAGAGTTATTAACTAAACATCAACTGAAACAAAGTTTTATAATTGTACAAATTAAATCATAAACATTTAAATTTAATTTTTTGGCATGATTCGTAGAAATTAACCTTCCACATTTCGGTAAAATACCTTAAGATTTTATTAACTCCAACGCAAAACTTAAGCATCATGATTTCTACATAATGAAATATGAGTCAATTTACAAAACGTAAGTTAAAAAGCTGTATAGCCAGATATAAAATAATTTCTTTCAAACCTTAATAGTTAGATAACCAAGAGCTACTGTCTCAAGTTTGCAGTCCAATAAGCCTAAACGTATAAAAGATAGAACTCACATATCCTACCTCGTGCAATTTATAATTCAATCACAGAAATTAATTATTCTTTATTTGTGAAAAATAATTATTTTCTGGTCTCTGAAGGGATGCTTTTTCTTCATATATAGATTCACGATACATAATTCCGGTACGAAATTTTAAGAAATTATGTACACCTTAATATCTGTACTTTTCCTAAGAAGATATTACTTATTTTATAGTCTTAGTTAATGAATAATTTTATTCATTTGATAGAAAATCAAGTTAAAAAGATGCCCAATTCTATATCATTATTTTATCATAATAAAAAATTATCAAATAAAATTTAAATTCAATGATTTAATCGAATTCAAATACATCCAGAATACTAGCTTAGGAAGCTAATAAATATTAACTGAAAATACCAAATTAGATACTTTTTGAAGTCTGACCTTAATTTATATAACTATTGTGTAATTCCACCTTCTTAGGAAGTCGGACTTACTCAAATTGAATTAAGAACTAGAACAATTCGTTTCATTTAACAAAAAGATTTCATGGGCTCTAACCTTGAGAGACGAAACAAAGGCAATCCTCAGAATGAGTTAAACACATTAATTTAACGGCTTAACATAAAAAGGTTTTGCGACGATCTGGTTCCATTTCTATTACTTAATTGCGCCATCGCAAGTTAATAAAGTTCAGTCACTAACTAAAAAGTCTAAATAATCATTGAATCAACTACTTGACTAATTTTTATTTTTTCCTGAAAGAATATTCAAATATCAAGATGCTTATTACGCCTGTAGAGCAAACTCTCAAATATCCGCTACTAAAATTAATCAGAAATGAATGTTTATCAAACTGGGTTTTCAAGGAAACTGGGAGTTCGGGACTAATCTTACAAGAATCTCAACGTACGCACAGAACTAATTTTGGAGTTCAAATCTTCTAATCTTTCTCTCCTACTCCTACTGTTATAACGTTAATTCTGCCATTCACCTAACCACTATGAATCTCCCCTTTCATCTATATTCTTCCTTAACTTATTCACTACGATTCATTACATATAGGAAAGTTGATTTACATAATTCACAAGTCTAAATACTCAAATTGTAGAGAATTCCTATAGGCTAATTGAAAGGAAATGGTGAGAATTTCTTACAGTTTCAGCTAAAAAATGCACGAAATTAAGTATTATCATAAATCTAAGTCGTCATTCTCGAAGTTGAATCCACGAAATAGCTATAATGGTGGTTGAAAGTTTGTTCTCTTTTTTCTTTAATTAAAGACATCTATCTCTCATTTTACCAGCGTTCAAGAACACCATTATATTCTAAACTAGAAAGTGTAGCTCTCTTCTGCTTTACCATAATCAAATAAGCAAATTTTTAAAAGGAACATAGGCTTAGTGAATGAAATAGAATCAACAGAACACAGAATTAAAAAAAACAAGAGGAAAAACTAAAAATAAAAGAATGTCTCTTAAATTTACATATAAAATAAAATTAAACTTCAACGAATGTTTATACCATATCTTTAAGAAATCCTTATGTAATTTCAACAAAGGTGATTTTTTTTTTCAAAATAAAATAATTTTTTTCTCTGTTATCAAAAATCATTTTAGTATTTCATACATTATATTTTCTTAAAGAATTTTTTAAAAATATATATAAATATTTTCCTTATCGCCATGCTCAGTTGTTAGTCATGAAATGCAAATTTTCTCCTTTGTCATATTTTATATATCTTGTATAATTTCATATATATTGTATTATTCCCCAGATTTAAACAGTTATGTCTAATTTCAACTTAATTGGCATTCTTAAGCCAATTTGTCTGCAGAATTTTATTTCTGTAGATTTTCGGAGCTCCAAAAGATCGAAATTCAGGTTGAAAAGGATTTGTCATTTTAATTAATAGAATGAAATAATCGTGTGTGTGTGTGTGTGTGTGTGTGTGTGTGTGTGTGTGTGTGTGTGTGTGTGTGTGTGTGTGTGTGTGTGTGTGTGTGTGTGTGTGTGTGTGTGTTAAAATAAAACCAGAAAGGGAATTGAGGTATTGAGACAAATTATCAAAAAATAAATAATAAATAATTATATTATAATAATCATTTCACGCCATTCTAACAGCTCTTGCGTGTCAGATGAGAATGCATTTCCTAACTGATCATATCCTTTTTTATTTGCCAATACTTCCGAGCACTCAGTTTTTCTATCTCATCTGAGTGCAAAAGCGGTGCCATTTTAATCTTCACGCTTAACTTTGAAAATGAGGCGCAAGTAATTTTATAGAACGAGGAGCGCAAGCTCAGCAAAAGGGGATTACAGCTTTCACGAATATCAATCTTCATTTTTTCGCTAGTTTTTCTGCGCTAATCCGAAAAAATCAGCCAGCCGTAAATCACTAAATTAACCGGAGTCTTAACGGTAAGCTCATAATTAAAGAGCATGGCATTAAACATACTGACGCCCTGTCTTCTTCTGCAGAGCCTTCCCTTTCTCAAATGGGTTAAAGTGTTCAAAATCTCAGTGATAAATAAATTGAAAAGCTCTAAATAACTTTGCATCTGCTTTGCCGAGCTTTATTAAACCCAAACCTTGCGGAGCGCACGAATATCGGGCTGGTTCCAGTTTTCTAGGGAAATAAATATCTTTCGCGATAAGGTTATGACAGGGTGTGTTTAATAATGGCTGCCATTTCTAAAAGGTAGTAATAGCTCCGCTTTAAAATAGAAGAGGGGTGGCGTCTCTAGACAAAACTTCCGGGGCGCGCGACAAACGGGAAATGATGACAATGGATAGAGTGATAAGTTACGGTAAATACTGGATAATAACCGGCTTTAGTCACTTGTAGTGGGGCAACAACGCGAATCATTGTTTGTAATTTTAGCACCCAAAAGCGAATTTTAGTATTAAAGATCAACACTATTTCCAAGCAGCTTTCTCTCAGGAGCGGAAATATTTAATTTATTCTTAATGTTTTAGCCTAAAAGTCTTACTTTATCAAGGGGTGTATTATGTTTGCTTGCTTGAAGAGATATGTTAGCTATCATTTTTATAGTACATTCAAAGATAAATTGTAATGCTTTCAGATATCCATAAGATATTCATAGCGCTCTTTTACCCCACCTACTTCCGACTATATTAAACACAGTTATATACAAAAAAAAAATCTCCATATTCAAAAACTGAGCATTGATCCTTGCATTTTATAAGGTGGCGAGTCCTCTATTTGAAGGAGTTCTCCATTTTATATTAAATTCAATTACAAATTGGGTACCAGCCGCCTTTGCTCCTCTTAAGTTTTGCTAAATGTACACTCATTCAAATTCTATTAGTATAACTATTTCGCTTACCATTGAAAATTATAGATAGTGTCATAAGAGTCAAATAATCTTTTAAGTTTTAATTTTAGAATTATCAAATACTTAAAAAAAATCCAGATTATTTATAAAACCCTTAATATATATATTTGTGATCATTGAAATTGCTGCATCATAAAGGAAAGCGAATAGTAGAATCTTATTTATTAAACATATAAAGAGTAATGAGAGGAAGACATGATTGAATTTATTAGTGCTTTGAAATAAGCAACATGCAGAATTGCCACCCAATAACAGAACTAATAGAGCTGAGAATCAAGTCTAACTGGGTTTGGATGACAGATGCGGACTCCATTGGACTTCAAATCTGTGCCAGATTTCATCAATCGTAGTAGCTGGCATGTGATGAAGCGTAACATATCCATCCTCTCGGGCGTTATTGGCGGGGACTTCTGAGATCTTGCATAGCATACCGTATGGCCTTCCTAGATCCATCAATTGCACTCTCGAATGACAGTCATGGAATCTCCACCAACAGGAACAGTAATATCGCGAGACGATAAACCGCAATCCGATAAATCTTGATCCTTCCGTGGTTAAATTCCAACACTTGAATAGCTGGAAATAGTTTCTCTTTCTTACACGAAGCATAATTCGTCCTTAACACAAGCGACCAAAGTTCCAACAAGACATAACATGGATTTACAAAATATGTGCAATTTTCGAATGTGACTCCGGAAGAGATATTTGCTGTACAATTTTCTCTTTCTTACGGATTGTAGGTTATGTTATTCCTACCTCCGTTGTGTGTGCATTCAGATACTTTGAAGTTCTAATTATTTGCATATTCCAACATGCTGTAACTTTCCTGCCAATTTTAAGTTTGTTTGAGTGTCACCCTCGTCACTTTAATGAGGCTCAAAATTACGAGGTCCATCGTCAATAGCTCTCTTGTTGCTTCTAATTTTGACGTTAACAAACAATCAATCAATTATAAACGTTTGTTTGGCTGTCGTTTTCATGGTGTAGCACGTGCTACATCCTTACTGAGTAAGTGGGGAGGAGGAAGCGTTTTTCTTATTTGTTTATGTGAGTGGAGATGAGGGCGCGTTTTTTATATAATAAGCTATATCATTATTCCCTTTAAAATAATTCTAAATCAAGGACGTTTAACTCCTTTTTCTTCCTTTTGCGAATTTTTCTTTCGTTTTCCGTTTTCTTAGAATCCCTCCCCCTTTTTTTTTCTTCCACATTTCTGTGTTTTCCATTAAATCTTTACAACAATTTTCTTCTCAGATAAAAACAAATATCCTGTTAATGAATAAAATATACTCGCCCTTCAAAATCTTCGTTCAATTAAGCTTAATAATTATTTAACGTATTTCTGATTAAAAATTCTTAAGAATCTCAGGGATTTTGGGAAAGTCACAATATACACTGATTATTCATTAACGTCGCACTGAGAAGCAATACTGAGGCTATTGCAGACTGACCTCGTAATTTTGAACCTCGGTCAAGTGTGACGAGGACGACACCTGAGCTAGCACTTCCCTCTCCAAAATTCAACACCACGCTAACGGGAGGACTTGGGACCTCGACCAGATTTATCGTGGATCAGCCCCACTACACGGCAAGTCTTTAGAACAGCAGGGCTCTACCCACGACTCAACGAAAACAATGCCGGCTGAGAGTCCACGACCATGATCACTAGGCTACCGTGGCTACAAAATATGCCGAATTCAAGCTCCTTCTAATTGTATTCTCTAATTTAATTTCTTAATCAATAAAAAAAATTTAATTCATATTTATTCTTTCGCGATATAATACTTTTCAGACAATTTCACATTAGTGATCTAGGCAAAGTTATTTAATTTAGCTATCGTATATTGTTTTTTTAGTGATGAGATTTATGTATATACTGTAATAAATCATATTCTATCTTTTTAGTTGCTTTAGCCCTCTTCCAAGGAAACACTTTCACTCGATATTTTATCTTTCTTATTGCCGCATTTCATAAAGCACATCTCAACTACTCACGTTCTCTGTCCATACTCAATGATTAATTGAGGAGCTGATGTAACATGCGTATTAATGCATTAATCTATTTTGTAGTCATTCTTGAGATACGAGTAACGTACGAATCTCTCTGTTCAGTTGAAGGAAATATTTTATTGTTCTAATGTTTGAGTATTTCTATAAAAAAGCTTACAATCAAATTGGCACTGTTTATAGTTACCATCATCATTAATCATAATAATAACTCGTTTATGCATGTGTTAATATGCTTAAAAAATGGTAATGAATTAGACTTGCAAGCATTTTTTAAAATCTTTCAGTGGGGTTTTCTTATTCCATTTCCAGTAAATTAAGTAGATATATTCTGAATATTTGCTTTATGGAAGAAAAAAATTAAATCAGTATTATCCTCAGGTTCAGTGTTCAATATTTTGTTAGTTTTTAAAATAGTGTTCAATATATTAAGGTGGGTGCGTTTTCTTTTAAAATTTAATTTGAGTTGAAACAAATACTGTGAATCCTCTGAAACCACTTCATTATTTTTATTTTCCTTTCGTCATTATATTTTTATACTTATAATTTCAATACCGCAGAATGAAATGTTAAGTCAAAATTAGGTACATATTATTTAAACTCTGTCACAATATTATATCAAGACACTATTAGACTAAAATTTAATCCAATCGCTTCTCAACATTATCAATACCATACGTTGTTGAATAAAATATTACTCAATAAAAACATTAAGTAAATACAAATAATCATAAAATGAAATCTAACTACTTCTCACTAACAGTCTGTTACTGCCTCAATAAAAACATTAATTTTATAGATTTAGTCACTTAAATTCTCCCTTTCGCAGCAAGAAATAATACAGCGAACTGTAAATTTAATTAACTGTACATGGATTTACATTTCACATTTCATTCACAAACACGGCGAAAACCAACCCCTCTTTACAGCGGTAAATCTATAAATCAAAAAGTAAAGTTCTTACAGTATAGGTGGCGTGGTAATCACACATGCAGGAGTTAACAGAACCAAAGTGAATAAAGTGTTTGCAATTTCATGGAAATCGTAAGAATTTCAAATGAGAATATCTTGAAAGAAGAAAACTAATTGCGTTTAATGA
Source organism: Nephila pilipes (assembly GCA_019974015.1). Classification (NCBI taxonomy): domain Eukaryota; kingdom Metazoa; phylum Arthropoda; class Arachnida; order Araneae; family Nephilidae; genus Nephila; species Nephila pilipes. Next base: position 42,127 of record BMAW01039077.1, read on the forward strand.
TTTGAGTTCAATTCCAAAGACATAAAATTAACAAAAATAACGTCTAGTAGACAAACTTTAATAAAAAATGATGGTTCATGCTTCTGTAACACGATGAGAAAACCTTCAACTGATTGATTGTTTATAAACATCGCACTTAGAAAATATTGATGACGGACCTCGTAATTTTGAATCGCAGTCAAGTAACGAGGCGTTATCTTAACTGACAATCCTCTCTCCTAACTTTTATACTACATCACAGGAGAGTTTTTAGGCTCTTTAAGATTTAACATGTTTCTCAGCCAGATAATTGTTTTGCGGGAGATCAATTTTAAATAATTAATGTAATAATTATATAAATACATATATAATAAACTACTAATTACTAATAATTAATTACTAATATAGTTAATACTGATTATCAATAATTAATTCAATTTCAGTTTACATTAATATGTGTTTTATTTATCTAAGTTGATAAATAATATTGAAATTAAAGTGTAGTTACATCTATTTAACTTCATTTTTTCACTTATATTGTAATATATAGTTATGGAAAATAATATTTATACAGTGCAATATATATATATATATATATATATATATATATATATAAATTGCATAATATTGTAAATAGTACATTTTATTATTATAGAAAGATTTATGTAAAAAATCAGCTGCAATAAATAATAAACAATTGTACACTATTTTATAGAAAAATACATATTTATGGCATTCAGATGAGATATATTTTTCTGTGCAATTTCTAATATTCACAATCAAGAATTTATTCATCTATAGCTATCACGGTTCATTCTATGGTATTCAGTTCCTTCGTTTCGACATTTTACATTTTTTGTGCGTAATCTACTAAAAGGAACTGCACTACCAGTGATGTAGTTTGATATAAAATTGTACTACTCAATAATAAAATAGATGATTCTGTTGAAAAAGTATAAAAGTTTATTGAGGTACTAATTTATAGACTTGTTTTACATTGTCATCTTTTGCGTTATCGAATGATGCCGCATTCGTTCATAGCTTCTTCGAGAATCCTATCTTTATATTACATGCAAAAAAGATAATAATGATACAAAACATTATTCTCACCACAGCCGTCACCTGGGTGGGATCATAGATTAGTTTGCGTGCTCTGGACTCTCTTGTAGGCGATAGACTCGAAAGACTCCCAACTGAGCTTATTATAGTATTAAGGACACCAAAATTGGAGTGTCCAAGATTCGGTCACACCTGGCACGTGCAGGTTCCACCTAAAAATTATAAAAGACATCAATCTGCAAAATAATAATAAAAAAAAAAATTAGTAAAATTCTAAAGCTTTTCTGGCATTTTCCTTCTTTCCTCCTTTTCCATTTTCCTATCCTTCTCTCCTATATCTTGTTATATCAGACTGCTTGTTCTCTGCGGGTAGAAAAGTTTCAGATAATTTACCTTTTTTCTCTACCAGATCACCTTCAATCTACTGTGATGATACTTCCAACGCTTAAAGTCTGTGTAACAGCTGAAAAAAAAGTTCACAGTTTTTACTCAAACAAGTCAGGATAATTTATCTTTCTCTGGAGGACCTTCGGTCTCCTTTCCTAACGGCCAATAAATTCTTTTCAGGTTGTCGCATTCTGCAAATACGACGTCTCCAAGTTTAACTGTAGTAAGATTTTCAGATTTCATTTGACAAATCAGTTTTCTTAAGTATTCCAAGTGGAATATTTTCCTTAAATCCTTCCTTAATTGATATTCATCACGAACTCTTCTTCGGGGTTTCTCTTTAATTCCATCGATGTCCGGAACATGATTCTCCTGAGAATCAAGTAAAGTAATCAAATAAAGATGGTGATAGAGCTGTCAGTTACTCTTCTGGTCTTTTAACGAGTATTGAGGATTCGTCTTTAATTCTGTATTCTGGTTTACTAGAATCAAGGTCTTCTAAATTAAAGGGCTTTTCCTTGTTCTTCTGTATTCCAAAGAAACTATCCAGATCAAGAATAGTATCTTAAATGCCATCCATGACACAACGGTCATCTTTTATAAATTCGCCAATCTCATCTGTGGTGTTCGAATTATCTCCCATAACACTTGAGCCAAAAGGCATATTTTGCTTATCCCTCGAAATTTCATTTTTTGAATCTTATCTGAGATAGAATTATTTTCCAAAGTGCTTTGATTAAAAAACCTATTTTTCTTATCCGTCTAAATTTTATTCTTCTGATCATCAAAATTAGATACTGACAACGTATCTTCCTTCCGTCTAAACCACAGGAGACCCTCCCACCATTTAGATGCCAAATTTTCATGAATAGAGAACGACGAATGTTCACTAAAGAGTAAATTATCTTCGTTTCTTTCTTTGCACAAACTCCTTTTTTTCTTTTCCGCAATAACTCCCCAGAGTGCTTTCTGAGATTCTTCAGTCAATGACTCCAACGGCGAGGGAATTGTGACCCATGACTCGTGGGGGATCCTTGCTGTGACCCTTGACATTCGTGCAACCTCTAACTGTTTTTTCTCGGCTGAGGGTGAGAAGTAGTACTTCTTCCGATAATAGTTGTAGCTCTCCGCAGAACTTATTTTTACTTTTTCTTCATCAATATCTATATGCAGAATAATACCAGAGGAAATTTTCCTACTTTATCTTAGCTTCTTTTTCAAACTTTCTATTCTCTATTGGGTCTTGAATTCCATTGTTAGGGCTTTTTATATCCCTATATTCTTCAATTAAACCAAATTGGGTTCCGAATTCCTTTCGTAGCCTTGGTTATTATCTAAATAACCGTTATGAACAAGTGATAAAGTGTCTACCTTTTTGAGCCAAAGTTTCAGAAACATAAATGGTATCATTTTTTATATACAACAGCCGATCTGGCAACACTGGCGAAACAAAACGCCGAACCTGGGTAGCTACAGGTGTTGACCATCTGCCCCCACCGTTGTTTAGTTGAGCATCGTTTGTGTTCCGTGTAAGACTTGTTTTACAAAGTGCTTGTTTAGAGCTTTGGTTCTTAATTGAGAACAGGAAAATGAGCGAACAAAAGATCAATTTGAAGCTTTGGTTTAAGCTTGACAAGACATCGAAAGAAACTCATGCGATGCTGGTACGTGTTTATGAAGTTCAAACACTGTCCATGGAGTGTGTGTAAGAGTGGTTTGCCCGTTTCCGAGAAGGTCGTTAAAATTTTTCTGACAACCCCCGTAGCGGAAGACCGCAGACCTCCGTCAGTGATGAAAACATTGAGAACGTGAAGAAATTACTCACGAAAGATCGTCGATTAATTGTGATCATGATAGCTGGTGAACTGCAGATCAACCGTGAATCCGAGCGACAAATCGTTAGCCAGAATTTAGGGATGAGAAAAGGCTACTTCTCTTGACTGAAGATCAGAAGCAGGCACGTTTAGAGGCTTCACAGGATTTTGTCGAAACGGTGGATGCGACACCAAATTTCTTGAATTGTGTTGTCCCTGAGGATGAGTCTCAGGTACGACCCTGAATAGAAACGGCAAAGCATGGAATGGTATTCTCCTGTATCATCTCATTGGAAAAAGGTCAGAGCAGAAAAATCATCAAACGAAAGCATCAACGATACTCATCAAATGTGATACGAAACGTGACGAGGCTTTTGAACTCCATCGCAAAAGAAGACTTCTTGCAAAGTTTCCAGTACATGTATAGCAGATCTCAGCGGTGCATTGTCATGGGAGGTGACTATTTTGAAGAACAATAAGGTAACTTTCATTAATATTTCATCTACGTTAATGTTATAGGACTATTCACCGAACTTTATTGTCAGAGGTTGTATTAACAAATAAATATTCAAAATTTTCATAATCATCAAAATTCAAAATATTCATCAATTATCTTCAAAAAATGAAACGTAAAATCTTCTTACATCTATATCTCCAATAACGCCCCCTACCAAGGAGAGAAAAGATGGTCATATTTCGAGTATCATCGAAATTCCTTTGACTCCTCATTCTAACTTCAAGTTTTTGTTTGTAATACACTAAAAAGGGTAACACTACCAACGATGTATGTGGTTTACCATTAAATCACACTACTCAAGAATGAAGTGGGACGATAATGCTGAATAGCAGAAATATATATTGTGACGAACATGTGATGGCACTTTCCTGCAGTAGTTTTTTTGGGGGGAAGGAAAAGAAACGTTTGCAGAGATGTCAGGAGTCAGCCAAGGGAAATTTAAGCAATGACCCCTTAACCTTAGCGACGGATTTGGTGACCATTTCAGCGACGTGGAGAGAAAATTGGTATTTTTGGTGAGAAATGGAAAGTTCCCGAAGGTGCTGGAATCGAATTGATATTATTACGGGAAGAAAGTTACAAACTTTTCTTGAATTTTCCTATGTCACATCACATCTAGCTGGAACAGATATAAATACGACGAAAGCCTCAGTCTGTGAATCGAAGCCTGTCTTTGGAATCTCTGTTGAGCAGATTTATTGGGAAATCAAATGGAAGCACGAGGCATATGGAAGTGGAGAGTACCGGGGGAATTTTCAGAGAAGCAGCGTGTATCTGCCGAGAATTGTCGCAACCTGCACTAGAAGTGTAGAGTATTACTGGAGAGGTTTGTCGGTCGTGAAAACTAGTAAGCTGGTGAGCTGAACGTTACTGATATAATTGTGACTTCCCTTAAAAGTGTTATTTTGCTCCTGTGTCTGTGTCACTAATATGTAAAAGTGCTGTGTATCTCTTTGTGCTGTTATTGTTCAAGCTCTGCGACCTGTTTGTCATCCTGAATATTTGCAAATAAAGCATCATTTATCATTATCCTCCGTGTTGGATTTGATTTCCCTCCCAACACCCAGAAATTTTCATAACAATATTGAGATACTAATTTACAAAGTTTCAACGTGATTTTACATCGTCGACTTTGCGACATCATCGAATGCACCGGCATTCGTTCACAGTTCCTTTACGAATCTTCACTTCACATCAAATTCAAATCGGTAGTAAAGAAACAAATATTACTATCACCCCAGCTGCAACTTTGGTGCAATCATCGCTCTTTAGCGTGCTCATGACCCTCTTGTGGACTCTGTACGCGACACATGGTGATGAAATAATTGCTGAGAAGCCTGTATGTATAACATTTTAATTAATACTAATATATAAATACCGAAGATAGAAGCAATAACTTCTTTCTCCAGGTAAATTATCGCTTTGTTCCTCGAGGTACTGTAACGGTATAGTACTTTAGTTAGCAAAACTAAATCAGTTTTCATTTTTCAGACATGCGATTTTTAATCTATAATATTACATGCAAATTATAATCTATTTTTAAATAAATACTTGTTTTTTCAAATAATCTTTTAATGGAATATGAGACTTGTTTATTAAAATTTAAACTAAAATTACTATAATTTTTAAAACTTTTTACAGGTACTTAAACTGCTGCTTGAGATTTAAAATTTAAAATGATGTTTTCATAACATTTCTACAAACAGATTTAAACATGAAAATAAAAATCTAACTTATGGGGGTTTGTATTGAAAATAACTAACACGGATGGGAAAAAAATCGAAATTCACAGTACATTTTTTTTCCGAAAAAAAATACTTTTCAATTATAAATTTTTAATAAATATCTAAATGTACTAAATAACATTTGTTTTATTCTTTTTATTATTTATCAAAAAATTCAATTGAAATAAAGTTTTAAATATTGTGGCTTCCAAATAAAATTTACGTCTCTGGTAGCTGAGTGGTCACGGTAGCAAGCGCATGGCCGGAGATGTTTCGTCCGAGTTCTGATCCCCCTAACGACCCTTCGAGTAGAAGGGCTTATGCACTTTAAATCTACTGATGATCAAAGTCGTCACGTTGACTTGGTATGAAAGTTTGGAGGAGAATTCCTGCTGAGTTAAAATCCTCATTACTCTTGACCGAGGTTCAAAATAACTAGGTCTGTTATCAAAATCCCTCGCATTGCTTCTAAGAACGATGTTTATAAAAACAATCAATGAATCAATTCAAGCAAAATTTGAATCGCAAAGAGCATTTTGAATACACAAAAATTCATTTTGAGAAAAATGAATGTAAACAAAATGAAAAGATGAAACTTTCTAAATCTCGAAACGAGGAAAAGACAGGTGACTGCCCAACCTGATTTGAATCCTTTTTAGCTAATCATAGATAACTGTCTATAATACTTTTTAGTAATTATTTTTGTAAATTTGGTTCTTTAATATCCAATGTCTCCTTAAGTGAAATATGTTGTTTCATTTACAGTTTAGTGAGTCGCGAAATTTTATGTAATTTTTATATTTGTTCTCAAAAATTTAATAACTGAAACAAAAATTAAAACAATTAAAGGGGGGGGGATTTTACTTCGCTTATGCAAATTCCTATTTAGCAAGTGAAATAGTCAATTAGGAAAAACAATTAAATTTCAAATATATTATTCAGAAATAGAGAATTTCAATATAAATTCTATCTGATCCAAAAGTAATCTTAGTTCGTAGTTTCCTTTGCATTTCACAGGCCTCAACTAGTTACCTTTCAGTTTCTAAGAAAATATAAACCATATCGTCTCAACTTATTATTGAAAAAATGACTTTCTCTGTGAGGAAATTTCCCTCTTTTCCATAGTTTCATTATTTTTTCTTCACCGAAAAATAAAACGGAAAAATATAAACTTAATATGGAGACTGCTCGCTCTTTTCGTCTGAATCTCCAATAGGAGGAAGTAATCCCAGGGTATTTGGTAAATTGTTCTTTCCAAAGAACGCAGGTGCTTAAGCCTAACTCAATAGGCCAACATACAGTGAATAAGCAAGACATTTCGTGTTGACTTTTGAACCCTGTTTTTTTTTTATGATGTACTTTTCCTCTATACAAACGAGTGAGTATTTCTAAGGAAATTTCTTTTCAATCAATGAGGTATGTACTATGCTGCTGCATAGGAAAAGCAAACAGAATTAGATAGCTTAAGAAAAACATTGTTAAAATATTTATACTTTACATTGATTTGGCTTGTGTGTTTTCATCATGAATGAGAAATTTATGCTATACTATTGAATACTGTTAAAATATTAAAGGGAAAAAATCTTACTATACTTATTGGAATTTCAATAACCTTATATACAATAAAACACAATTTTGAGGGATTTCTAAAGTGCAAAAAACTCAAGTCTCTCAAATAAGCGGTTTGTCCATACGTCAAATTTTGAATTCAAGCCAAGCATTTTGATAAACAGGGTTTAAGATACTTCTTCAAGTGTCTAAAACTGAAAAAGCCATCAGAAATTTTTAAATCTCATACTTTTCAAATGATTTTCATTTGTTGTGTATTACGAAGTGAATTAGGCCTTAATATTAACCAAAAGTTATGATAAATATGAAAAAGAACATGATAACCATTTTTAACTGATATCATTTTTATTGAGTAATATTTAGGTAAATTGACATTTTTTCCAAAAATATTTTTATTACTTATTATTGCTTCCTAATATTTTATTTTTATGTAAGCCTTCAAATAACTAGTTTTTGGATCTCTGAAACGATGTTTATGAGAGAGAAAAATTACGTAATATTCCTTTTCTCTATAATACATGTTATTCATCTAATTAAATAATTACTTCATGAAGTCAAAGAAAGAAAAATAAAACTATTTCAAATTTTAATAAACAGCTTGAGTCAAATTTTAAATGCCTAACATCATACTCATTGCTTAAAAAAAGACTGGTTTTCTATCATTTCCAGTTGATAATACGAAAGGATTGCAATTTTCTTAAAAGTTGTTATTAACTCACCGATTCCTTCACAATTTAGAGAAGCTTTATAATCATAACACTCCTTAACCAGTAATTACCAAGAGCTGTTGGATTCCTTAAAACCACTGTTGATCAAAAATTATTGTTAAAAGAAAAACTCACTAAAAAAGATTGATTTTTTGTTCTTCCTCGAATAAAACGGAGATATTCTTTGTTTTTAGACTCATACAGCTTTCTTCTTCGTCGTTCTTATCAAGTTTTCTTCCATATTCGGAACGCGCTCTTTGGATATGTATCAAGATTTTTATCCGATTAGTTTTTATGGATATTAAATATAATACTCATTATTTAAGTCTACATGTATTTCCTTATGATTATTTGGCTGCAGTAGGCTAGTGGTCATGATCGCGAAAACGCCGCCTGCGCTGTTTCCATCGAGTCAAAGGTTTGAGTCTGATGCCTCTGAAGACCTGCAGGGAAGCGGGACTGATGCAGATTATATCTGTCGAGGTCCCAAGTCCTCCCGAAGTGTGGTGTGGAAGTTTGCAAAAGGAGGTTCCAAAGCTCTGGAGTCATCCTCGTCACTTGATCAAGATTCAAAATGACGAGGATCGTTACCAAAAGCCCTCACGTTTTGCTTCTAAGTACAACGTTAATGAACAATTAATCAATCATTATTATTGTTTGCTGTTTTTTCAATGTGTGTTACATTAATGTAAAAGCTGTAAATGTAATTATGGATATGTGTATGAGAGTGTAAATGACCCATGAATTAAACTACAATTCGATTAATAGCACACCATATTATGCAAAAAGAAATAAATAACAATAACTGGTGATAATCAAAGAATAGGTGAATAATTAATTAACTTCGCACTTTAGGTAATACAAGGCCCACCCCTTCCGGATTCAAGCAAGGGCAATTTGAGGATTTAGTGCTCCGACTGACTTTACATGGATCAGCTCCACTTCACAACAGCCTTTGGAAGTATGCGACATAGAATTGCTATTCAGTGTCATTGTGTCAATCATTCTATTGTGGTTTACATTTAACTCACAAATATGACAAAGAAAATACATCAACAAAAAATTAAAGCTGCTTCCATGAGGGTAGTGATTCTCAATTTTGTTATGATTAATATTGCAGCAGAACTACACAGGACCTCATAATTTCAATCCGCGGACAAGAGACGAGGTCGATACTTTAAACTGGACCTCACTCCTTTAGTTTCCACAGCACACCACGTGAAACCTTATAATGCATTCAACGTGCTCTACTCTACTCACTAGATAGTCTTTGGTGGAGTCATGCCTCGAATTCGTTTACCAATGACCCTCAAAATTCTGCTTTGTCAACCGGGATGGACCTAATATGGAATGCAGTACTATTACTGAAACATCAACCACCTTTGAATATTAATTTTTAACATGCATTAAAAAATTAAATATTGCTTTTTCTAATAGCGAGTAAATCTATTATATATATATATAT
>BMAW01039077.1:51747-142379 GCA_019974015.1 Nephila pilipes
TATAAATTTAAAAAAATCGAAAATACTACTTTGATACATTTTATAATTTTATTCTACTGCGAAGGTTGGCAAAACATCTCCTTCGTCGCATTTCCGATGTACTTTCTTTAGAATATGTCTTCAGCTAATATACTTCCAATTATTCGCCATTTTTCATGCGGTCGACACTATTTCCGTCGAAGTGGTGGGTTCATATCCAGATACCGCGAAGGACCCATTGTGTAGCGTAGTTCATACACATTAAATATAATAAGGTTCAACGCGTCATCACGTTGAGATGATGTGGAAGTTAGGAGTGAGTGAATGTAAAAGTTATTGGCGCAAAAGCCAGATGTGGCTATGATACGCCAAACAAGATTTAAATGTGGTATGACGTGAAAAAATTGGGGGGGGGGGGGGGAAAAAAAAATGTGGTTGACAAGAAGGAGAGTCGAAAATTGAGAAGGATCGATGGGCAACCCGGAGGTGCGTCACCCTTGTTTACCACATACTGTAAATCCCATGGGAAAGAAAAAGTTCACCAAGGTTCCTCGGAGTCATGATGCCCGTACTTACCTAAAGAAGGCAAGTCCCTGAGGTCCCCTGACACAATCCCCAACGGCTGGGTACCCATTTTAGTCATCTCTTCCGACATGCATCAGCTACAGAGGCAGAGTGAGTGAAGTGAATGTAAAGTTTATTGGCGCAAGAGCCAGATATGGCTATACTGCGCTAAACAAGATTAAACTGTGGTCTAGACGTGAAGTTGAAAAAAAGATAAAAGTGATTGACAAGAAGGAGGGTCGAAAATAGAGAAGGATCGCTAGAGTATCCCGGGAGTGCGTCATCCGTATTTTCCAAAGACAGTAAACCCCATTGGAAAGAAAAAGATCATTAAGGTGCCTCGGGGTGATGATGCCCATACTTACCTGAACTACAGAGGCAGAAGTTAGGAAAGTGGGGTACCGAATAAGGTGACGTACTCGCCGCTTGATGGAGGTTCAAAATAGCGAGATCCATCAGAAATAAACCTCGTGTTGCATCTAAGTGCAACGTTGATAAGCCATCAAATTACCGTTTTTCGAATAATTTTAACAGTTATTGTATTAAGAGTTCTCGTCAGTTTCGGAGTAATACATTTTTATAATTATCACACTATCAAGAAAAGTTCCTATCATTTTTAATGAGCATATATGACATTAATACAGTCAAGTCTCCTATAACTCAGAGTTTTTATAACAAGATTTCCATGTTACGCGGAGCGAAATTTGAGACAGCTCACCTATTACGCGGTCTCTTTATAACACGTTTTTCGTACATATATGCAAGAACATTCCAACAACTCAAATGGCTTGAAAAATCTATCTATGACAGCACTTAATAGACGTATTAAATTTCTATACTTTTAATTTATTCTAAGATTGCGACGTATGTATGATAAAAGTTCTTTTGATTCGTTTAATTCACGTTTTTGTTGGAACTGTACAACATTAGAGAATATCTAGGTAAAAAAAAATCTTATTACAGTAATATAACCAGAAAAAAAAAGTAATTATTATTATCCTCCATAATTCCATGTTGTATTAACTCCGAGTCTCTCTCTTTGTGTGTGTATATATATATATATATATATATATATATATATTATCAAAACCTATTCTTCAACCTTTTTTAAATATTTTACAAAAAATGAGTAGCAGTGACATTCGTAAAAAATCAATACATTTGATTTAAACAGATCATTTTAAATTTTGGGCTATGTAGATTTGAAATTCATAACAGAAGTTTTATATTGTAAATGTCTATAGGCATTTCCCGAAACGAGAAACGAAGGATAAAAAAGCTCAATTTTTATCAATCTTTTTTGTTATGTTTTATGATTTTTTTATCATTAGGTTCTTTTTTTTTTTTTCCATTGGAAAGAACTCTTTGATATACAACTAACATTTCGTTATGAAAGAATTATTTTCTTCAACAAAACATCAAATTTTGATTGTATTTTTAAAAATTATCTTGTATGCTTCGTTTTAAATGAAAACGATTAACTGTGACTACAATTGTAGTCAAAACACATTACGTATTCAACTTCATTCCATTTATAAGTACTGCACTTTTTTATGTAATCGAACGAATTATTCTCAATAAGCTTTTCAATGAGAAAAATGAAAAAACTCATTCTACTTTTTCCTTTCACCAAGTACAACTTTGCTCACCATAAGAGGGTGCTGTCATTCAAGTGAATTCGTTGAATACTTCAAGGACTCAAAATTTAATTTAATTTTTTAACTTACATTAATAATTGCTGTGAATATGAATCAGTGTGTTCAAGAAATCATTAGTCTGTAAATAATCTTAAGCCTACATATAGCTGTACTGTAGAATTTGTATGAATCAGAAAAGAAAATATTTGTCACACTAAGATTTCAGTATGTTCTTGATTGAAGCCCAACATCAGTAAAAACAGAATATTTATCAAACTATTAAAAGTTGATTAATCAAACTTTTAAGAGTTCTTGAGATGGTAGCTGTATGAACACGAGCATCGTCCAGTAGAAATAGACGATTGAAATGGGCAATCTTAAAAAGTATGACCACCAGTTTAATTTACTTCCCTAATGTACCTTTGGTGATGGGAACTGGGATACTTTAGTCAGATCATTTGACCTATAGTTAGATCCAATCATCGTTGGATGGAGACCAATTGTGACTGGGCATTGTATGAAATTGCTTCCCCCTACCATTAAATCTTACTGTTTAAAATGTGCGACGAGAGACAAAAATCATACATTGTGATCTCATAATGCATTGTCTCTACACACGGGCGCAGTTCACATGCTCTCCTTGACAAAAGCGAGATTCATCAATAAAGATGCCTGCTGCCATTCCATATAAAACAATGCTCTCTTTTGTGACACCATAGCAGTTGATGGCAACATCACAGTGCTGTCAAGGGCAATCTCTATAATGGTCTATGTATAAGCAATCCAGAAACATAGAGCCATCTGTTAAAGGTACTAGCACTTATAGGATGATGCTGAGGGCATAACTGTTAGCATAATATCCGAAATTGAGGCAGTTAGTATGTTTTATTCTTGGCCAATAATTATATGATATTCCTTATTTGCAGTCCTCAACTATGTTTTAATACTTAAGATAAATTGAAAGAGAAAAAATAAAACTAGAAATAATGGATTAAAATTTTGAATACACAGAAAATCAAACTTTAAAATATTGAGTTTATTTGAAACATAAAAAAGAATTTTGTAAGCCAATAATTATATACTTTAATAATATGTTATTTATGGTACAGAATTGAGTAAAAATTATTACTACAACTAAACAAGAGATGATGGATATTCATCACTTAAATTTATTTCTACTAGACAAAAATAGAGTATTTTCTTTGGAGTTGCGTCCCTCAGAGTCATTTATATTGACATAATTATCTAACATTTCTCTCAATTCAATCACAGCAGCTTTTCTACCATTAGGCTTAGTTTCCTGAACACATTCTCTCAGCAAATCTTCTATGTGGTCCTTTATTTTGTAAGGAATCTGGTGCAGTAAACCTAAAAATAAAATATATATTTATATATATTCATATCAATAATTTCTCAAACATATGTTATTTTTTATTACAAAGTTTGCTAGAATGAATATTTTTAAAAAAAATTAAAATTACACATCATGTAGTTCAGCATAACAAATCTTAAACAAATAAGAGTCATGGTTGGGAAAACTTCTGCTATGAAACATTTTTAAGTACTTGTTAATACAAATTTTAAAAGAAATTCATGGTATATAAAAACTTTCAAAAAAAAAAAAAAAAAGAAAAGAAAGTAGGTCATGAAGTTCTCTGTTTCTACTTAAAAAAAACTGTAAAGATGTTTATCCTTAAATCTTCAAAACCATCTTTTACCATTTAAAAACAACTGAACTTGAATTACTGCAACATTTATTAAGAATTTATTGAACTTAGGAAATTGAAATAAAATATAATTATACAACTGAAAAATTAGAAAATTTAATTTTGAATATGCTTAAGGACAAAAAAATTAAGTAAATTTTGGTTAATATATTAATGTATTTGAATAATGAAGATAAAACAATATTGACTAAAAATACAGTTTACATAACATTATAAAAGCACTTTACAACAATATACTTAGTATTATATACATATTTGATCTTTAAAAAAAATTGTATAAAAAGATTCCAATTCATTGATTTAACAAATAAAGTAACAGAATACAATTCAGCATGCATGTTTAAGTTATGGTGAATTTAATTTAAATTAGAATCTTTTATAAGGGAGGCACTTTTCAATATAACTTTTTCAAAAGCTTACTTTTAGCAGAATTTGATATGCCACAAAGAAATGAATTGCAGAAAAAAATTCAATTTAAAACTAGGGAAACAATTTCAGTCAGATCCCTGAATATATATTAAAAACTAAGCATAAATTTTCTTTCATGCTTATATCAGGGGGTGAGTGAGTGACAGTTGAGTTTCATGGTGCAAAAGACAAAATAGGCTATGCTAAATCAATACATATATTTTGGGGACTGGAAATTAATGATGTTTTTGTGCATGTCAATATTCATTAGTCAATTATCAGCTCATTGTGTACTTGACTTGTGCTGTGACAAAGACATTTTAAGGTTAGAGTGATTTGTCTATTTGCAAATAATTAAATCTTAACTTTTTTTTTTTTTTTTTTTTTGTTACTTTAAGGTGAAATGGCCAGCCAAATAACAAAAGAGGTACATGTTCGACATTACATTCTTTGTGAGTATCATAAGGATAGTAATGCAATGGTTGCTACCCAAAACATTTGTTATGGTTATCTAAATGCATTAGACATTAATAAATACCAAAGGTGATTTTCTAAGCTCAAACTCAGTAATTTCGGTCTTTCCGACTCGTACTCATCAGGTACCAGAACAACTTAGACAATGACATGTTAAAGACAAGAAGTGGAAGCAAATCCATGTCAGATAATTGAGGAGCAGTCAGACACTCTTACCCAACCTTGGTCGACCATCCAAGAACATTTGTAGCAGATTGGTAATATAAGAAGAGCAGATGTTTGGGTACCACATAATCTATCCAAAGAAAACAAAGCTAATCGATCCACCTCATGTAACTTATTGCTTCAGTGGAACAATACAGAAGCATTTTTTGATTGCTCGATCACTAGACATGAACAATGGGTCCTCTATGATAATCCAAAATGCAAAAGGCAGTAGCTCTCTTCAAATGAATCACTAAGAAGTACAGCTAAGGAGCTTTTCTGCGTTGGAGGAGTATTCATGGGGTCTTTCATTTTGAAGTGCTGAAAATAGGACAAACTGTGAATGTAAACCTTTACTGTGAACAATCGGATCAAGTAAATCAATTTTTAATTGAAAATTGCTCAGCAATCATCCACAGAAAAGGTGTCATTCTGAAACACAATAATGCAATATTGCACTGCTCAAGACTAACCCTAGAAAAAATTAATGAATAAAGATGAGAGGTATTGACTCACCCACCACACTCGTCGAATTTTCATTTATTCTGATCCCTACAGCAATTTCTAAATTGCAAAAAAATTTAAAAAACGGCTGATGTCCAAAATACCATCTCCAGATATTTTGCTCAAAAACCAATTGATTTTTATCGAGCCGGAATTGAAAATTTACTCACTAGATAGCAAAAGGTTGTTGATAACAACCTATAACCATCATTTATTAAAAATAAAATCTTGGTAAAATCTGTTTAAAATTAATGTAGAAAAACGACATTACTTTCTGATTTTCTCAATATATAATACTTCATTTACAATACAATATTTTAATTTTTCCCAATTTAAAACTCATTAGTAAAGAGATAATCCTTATTTGCTGAAATAATTCCAAATAATCCTTTGATTTATTCAATCATGCTCTCATAAAACATGCCAAATCAACTTCCTATAATCTGTCAGAAATAATCCCCTCATGAAAATCCCACAGAACACCTTCATCTTATACTATATGATCTGGAGATATCCTACATTTAAAATCGAATGCACAGAAAAAATCTCTCACTTCTATAATAATCGAGACAGAAGAACCACGTCTCTTGCCTTATCTATTTTAAATATGTATACTTATTACCTCTCTCTCTCATCAAAAAGGATAAATAAACATGAATTTGAAAGTCCCATTTTTACTTTGTCAATCTTTCAATTAAAATTCAGTTTAAATGTTGACAAGATGATTCCCCTGGCAGCATTTACCTGCCAATTATAGGATGTTTACAGGAGTGAGTGATTAAATATAAAAGTTATTGGGCAAGAGCTACATGTAGCCATGCTATGCCAAACAAGATTTAACTGTGGTCTACATATAAAAAATAATTGAAAAAAAAGACAAAAAATGATTGATTAGAAGGAGGATGTTTACAGGGGGGAGAGAGTCCACTATATGCCACTCCTAGATCGCGATAACGACTGCAGTTTAGGAATAAAAGAGAGAGGCTTGGCCATTACCCATGGATTTTTACCATCTCTCCAACCCATTAATCACCAAATACCTTTGAGTTCTCAACAAAGTTAATGTTGATAAGCTGTTTCCATTAATCAAAGAAGTTTTATATCATTTGGAGTGACCATAACTACCAGTGAAAAATCGATTAAGAAGTTTCCAGTTTATTTGTAAAAAAGAAGTTTTCTACTATCACATCAGCATTTCCCTTGGATTAAACTTTTCAAAATGTAGCTTGAACTCTATACATCATAATAAGATGCTAATACTTTCTCAACTATAACTGTGAACAGAATCCTAACATCTGCAGTGAAATCTGTTGACTCTTTCAGCTGGATACACAAAAAAAATTTCACACTTTTTTAAATAGGAATTAATTTAAGGAAGTAATTGTAAACATTATTTTTCTGTTTATGTTGTACGATATTTATGAATATCATATACAGATATCTTATTGAAATTTCTTTAACTTGGTTCTGATTCGAGTTTTAAAATAGTGAAAGTTTTAGAAAGTACATTAGTATGTTTTATTTCTTCTAGGATTTGTGATATATAGCAAAATAAAAATGTCTATGATATGACTTTATTAATATTTCATGCTTACATATATATATATAATTAAGACTAATATGTTGTTTATAATGCTATAAAGGTATATCATGCTGAAAATATAAAATTGTGTGGATTATTTTATGAAGTATTATCACAAATTTTAGAAATCTATTTTGATTTCTATTTTGAAAGTCAGTACATTGAATTTTAAATAGTAATTATGGTGATAGAAGTGCTTGATGTTTTGTTCGGTAAAAATTGTTATTGGTTTTCTGGTGATATTTTTTTCTTCATGAAATTAAAAAGTTAACATATTTTAGAATTAGAATTAAGTACTTTTAAAGTGTTCTGAAAAATATTAAATCATATACTGTGTATATTACTAAAGCATTAGAATTATTCTGTTTGTTTTTTAAAAAATTTATTTACAAAGAATGTAAAATTATGTGATACATAAGTGAAATAATTTTGGACTCAGTTCGAAATTTATATTTAAAAATGTGTGAAATAAGTGAAAGAAATGTGTAGCAAAATATAATTTGCACATATAAAGTATATACATTACACATTTGCACATACATTATTCATATTTCTGAAGTGTTTGATTAAACATTTTTTTAAAAGATAAATTTATATCTCACTATTGTTGCAAAGTAAACAAAATGAACAAATAAGAAAATTAATAAGTAATATATAAATGAACATGATTTAATTTCAATATCCCTGCTTCATTTTGAGTTTTAGTTTAGTTTTTATTAACATCTCACTAGAAGTAACACGAGGGCTATTGGCAAAATTTTGAACCTCGTCCTAGTGACGAGAACAACATCTGAGCTAACACCCCCTTCTAATAATTTCCACGTCACACCAAAAGGACTTTGGACCCTGACAGATTTAATGTGCATCAGCCAGAGCTAGTGCTTCATTTTGAAAATGATTTAAACAATTATCTTAATTTGATATGTGTGGTGGATATCTTACAATGAATGTGATTAGCAATATTTTAGTATTTATATACTTTTGATTTAAATGAAACATGTTTTTACTATAATTAATTAAAAAGATAAATAATATTGGTTTGAATGAATACTATACTTTTTTTAAATGAATATTTTATGGAAATAATAATTATTAAAATATTAATGAAATATAAATACTATTTTGATATGAATGAATATTACATTGCTTTGAAACGAATATTTAATGATGATTATTATATTGTTTTGGAATGAAGAGCAACAATGTATTTTGAAGTTAATATTTAATAAGGAGAAATATGTTTTGGAGTTGAATAATAACATGTTTTGTTTTATAATAAAAGAAAAAATGAAATTTTTTTAAAAAGTTTAATTGTAAAAAATAACTTTAGGTATTTTGCATTTAAAGGAAATAATGTCTAATTTAGATTATTTCTTTGAAATGAAAATCTAATTTTTAAAAGGAAGGTGTTTATTATTATTTATAATTATTTTAAATGATAAATAATAATAAAAAATAAAATAATGCAGAATGTATCAGGTTTGACATGCAAACAAGTGTAGAATAGTTTTATTAAACCAACCACACTTCTTCCATGAATATAATATATGGATTTGGACGAGAAATTGTCAAGTAAGAGAAGAGTACAAACATGTTAGTAAATACTTTTAAATTTCATTGTAATATTTGGAAATAAAGTTTTAAAAATTGTATTTCCATGCCTGTTGACAATTCTGCACCATGTTGAATAACAAATTTCATTTTGTGCATGATTACTTCTCAACTTTGAGATGCATGTAGAAAATATGTAAATTATATGTAGGAGACGGTCAGTCTTGTCATCAGTGAGAGTCACATAGATGTTAAATTAATCTTTGTCAGAAAATTTTTATTCGTATAACATGCTTAGGTATATCTCCAATTAAAAGTTTAAATTTAACTCTTTTCTAAGATATCCCTGTACAGTAAGATTATGAGTTGGAGCCCAACAAACACCGGTGTCTTGTGAAGGGAAGAAATTTATAAAGATCTCACATACAACCAACTTAAATTTCTACTTTTACCATTCTATAACCCATTAGTAGAGATCATCTTTAATTGCTGATATAATTTCAAATTATCTTTTTCTGTATTCGATCATATGCTCATAAAATATGCAGAATCAACTTTCCCATAATAGAAGAAATAATCCCTACTGGACTGACAGACGTCATGAAAATCCTTCAGAATCCCTTCAACTTATATCACTTGAACAAAAAAAAATCCCTACTATAAATTACAATGCATGATAAAATTCACTCTCTTCTGCTCTCATCTATTGTAATCAAGACTGCAGCGCTACATCTCTAACCTTATCCATTTTAAATATGTATACTTGTTGCCTCTCACTCTGAATAAATAGGCTTAATTGCACAAAGGTTTTCTCCTTTTACAACCATGAATTTGAAGTTGCGTTATTACTTAGACATAAATCTCTTTGAAGTCATTTTAAATTAAAATTTATTATATATATATATATAACACATCAATCAATAACTCCCGAGACTAACCCAGAGATGGCACTCGTAGTAAACCAGTAACCAGATCTTTCTAGAGTACTAACCTTTGCTTGAAACGTGTCAAAATTTTAAGTCGATCGGACCAGAAACAGCTGAGTTATCGAGGTTGGAGTAAAGTCGTTTTGTAGTTTGTTTAAAAAATGGAAAAAACCGAGTTTCGTGTTCTGATAAAACATTGTTTTTTAATGGGTAAAAACACCGTGCAAGCGAAACAATGGATTGAAAAATGTTACCCGGACTCTTGTCCATCAAAAGCAACGATTTGTCGGTGGTTTGCCGAGTTTAAACGTGGTCGTACCGACACAAATGACGCGGAACGCTCGGGTAGACCTGTGGAAGCCGTTACACCGGAAAATGTGAGTGAAGTGACAAAAATTATAATGAAAGATCGTAAAGTGAAGCTCCGTGAGATTGCTGAGATGACACAGATATCATATGGAAGTGTATTTACTGAAAAACGTTTTTTGAAGTGAAGTGAAAAAGGTTTTTTCCAAGTGGGTGCCGCGATTGCTTTTGATGGAACAAAAACAGCAATGAGTCGATGATTCAGAAAGCTGTTTATCGCTATTTACTCGCAACAAAAAAGATTTCTTGCGGGAAAAAAAAAGACGAAGAAAAAAATTGGGGGGGGGGAAAGATTTGGAAAAGCGTTGGAACAATTGTATCACCCTAAAAGGTGATTAACAAAAGGTGTATATATATATATATAATATAATGAATTTTAATTTTATATATATATATATATTAAATAAAAATTCATTATACATATATATATATAAAGTAACAGAAATATGAATAGAAAATGTCATTTACAATAGAATTTTATACCACTTGGATAATAAATAGCAAATGTATAATATTTTCTTTTAATCCCTTAATTATATCTCTCTTATGTGATATTTTGAAGCATTAAAAATTGAACGATTGCAAAATCTACAATAAACGATTTTTAAAAGTCTAATTTTATCCCACCTGATATATTCCTGAAACTTCATATTTCTAATATGATGCTTATTCAAATCTCAACAAACTATGTTACACATATATTTTTATCTTTCAAAAAGAAATGTTTATCACACACAATCTACATAAACACAAAATATAAGTAGCATTCAAATATATTTGTAGTGCCCAGGTGTGACTTTTTAAAAATAAAAATTGATTGAATATATGTATAATCCCAATTACATGCAGGACTGACTGATTCTGTTGACTGGCAAATATTATGTCACAAAAAAATACTTATAAAAAGGGCTTATAACATCTTACCGAGATTTTCTTGCTTTTTATGAACACGATGACCATCAAAATTAAAAAATCCTTCAGTTCTATGTTCAGCAATATCAGACAAGACTTGCTTACACACAATAGCATACATTAACTGACTAAACTCAGATACTCGAGTACATGCAGAAGTATTCTTCGAAGTATAAAATAATTCTAACGTAATTTTTTGAAAGCAAACTTCATTGCAGAGCTCAGACTTTACACCACTCTTCTGCAAATCTGAAATATTTAAAAGATATAACATACATAAGGCTAGAAATAATAAACAAAAAACATAACATATGTTAGGAAACAAAGAGTATCAAATATTTCCAAAGCAAAAATGAATTTTTAAAATATGTCCTCTTATATTAAAATATCGTTATACTTCATATTTAAAAAAAGCAAGTAAATGAAACAAACACAAATTTATCTTGCATCAGAATTAGTAATATATTAAAGTCATACTATTTAGGGCTTTGTAAGAGAATTTCACAATAACCAGTATCTGGTTATAATAAATGACATTTTTCACAGATTCCTAATAATAATTAAACGTTTTCTGAATTCCTCAAATAAAAATCTAAATCACATATGAAAATGAAAATAATGATGCATTAATCAATAAAAACTATTCTGTTTTACTTGAAATAAGTTCTTACATAAATAATATGTAAAAAATTGCATTGAAAAATCATACTTCATAATCAAATTACAATTTACCCACATAAAAAATGAAAAAGCATAATGGCAAACAACAAATTCTTAACCAATATAATAGCCTTGTGTCAAAAACAACCACTTACCAATTATTGGACATTTGACTCCATTATACCATTTTACTTATTTATCGATAAAATAAGATGATAGATGATAAAAAAGTAAAAATATTAAATAATAATAAAATAACTAAACAATACCCTTTAAACTTTTTCAAATATAAGAAATTAGCTCTTGCAAAAAGAATTTTAATTAAATACTTATAAAAGGATATAATGTACATTCATATTTCTAAAATTCTGCAGAAATGAACAGTATAGAAAAAAAACTGCATCATAAAAAAATTTCAACAGTCTCACTGACAAAATTTTATAGAATAAAATAAATCAAGATAAAAAAAAAACTGTAAGGAACCTGGAGGAAATGTTGCTTTATCAAGGATCACTAAATTGTCCAAGTCAATCACAACTACTTCACCTTCTTTAGTAACCACAATACCATCAAGTGAGAATCCCAAATAAAGGAAATACCACTGTGGATCTTCTTCCTATAAAAAATATTTAAATAAAAAATAATAAAGCCATGCAAATATTTTTAAATTTTATAAAGAATTTTTATTGATTGAAATATATATTATGTATCCCCTTCAATTCCACATTATTTTTATTCTTGCTTATTAAACCACTTTACAAGACCAACTTTTACTTCAGGGTGACCCAATATAGCAATTTTCTGTTGTTAAATTTTGAAAGATACTATAAAACACATAAAAATAATTTATGTACCAAAGTGACACTCAGGATAACCAGTTCATAAGCTACATACTGCAAAAGCCACACTCAGGATAAACTGTTAAGAGCCATTTTATCAAAACAGTATTTTATTGTGTCCCCATGTGACACTCAGAATAGTCAGGACATAGGTAAAGGCACTGCCCAAGCACAACACTCAAGGTACATTTTTACATAATTAATTCAATAAAATAACAGAAATTAAATACATAATTTAAATACTATTTGGTATTTAAAAAGTGACATTTATATTTTCATTTGACTTAAAGAGGATTCCCTAATCTATTAGTATAGTGAAAATCATAAATCAGTACCCTGATTTACAAAAGAACAAATAACAATTGATTTACTTTTTCATTTCTAATGTATACTTTCCATTCTATTGAACTTTCATGCTTAGTTTAATTCAACCAGTCTCTTTTAAAATTGTATTTATACATTTTATTGGCTTCAAGTAACATATTAACTTAATGAATGAAATATATTAAGATAGTTGCCGTGTCAAAAAAATATGCAACCTATATTCATAAAAAAATACTCAGTGTTCAAAAACAAAATACACACTTAAACATTATAGATACAGACATATATGCATCAAACCATATGGAGCTAGCTTTGCTTACACAAAAAATTCTGTTCTAATATTTTTAACACACTTCAGAAATATTGAGAATAAAGTGTTCAATATCCAACTGAAAACATCTGAACATATTACTAGAGGAACATAAAAAGTATTTTTTTAATATCTGCATTACAAAATTTTACAGGAATAGTTAGAATCTCCCAATTTAAAAAAAAAAAATGGAAGTATCTTTTATTTCATGGATACCAAAATATACACATTAAAAGAAAAACATGCAATAAAAACAAGAGAGCATCCTGAAAGACTGTACTTCCTTCTCATAAAAACACATAATATTAATAGCACAATTCTACTTTTACCAATTTTTTTTTCAAATCTCTTGAATATATTGCCATGAAGCTCTGCACTGATGGAACTGAAGTACAATGCTTGTCTATAGATCAAGAGTTCCTGCGTTAAAAAACCTAGTGACAGCAACATTGAAAATTCAAGTAAAAGTTTTGTTAAACTGTTCTCCATTTTTCATTATAATTTCCAGAATATTCTTTATGCTTCAAGAGAAGTGTTCTGGAACATTGCACTGTAGTATATAAAAAGCCAAGTATTCTCAGTCTAAGAAAGTTCTCAAACATGTATAGCTGCTCGCAGATTGTTAAGAAATCACATTATTCGATGATCATCTGTAAAATAATGCACTTGAGTTTGAGCTCTATACTCCTCCTAAAAGATCAAAAACATCAAACTAGATGTCTAGGTTGACACGAAGTCCATGCTTCTGACATCTCGGGTCAGAAATCCCTTTGCGTTTCACGCCAACCATAGAGAAGACGCAAGCACGAGGCTTGACCTATTCAACTCTTTCATGGCTACGAACGATCCCACTCATATTCACTATAATGCACATAGAAGGGTTCAATGCCTCTGAAGTTTTTCAATCAGCTGGTTGCAGCTGAGCCTACTCATCTAAGCAAAACTTTTACCCAATATGTACTGATCAGCTAAGTTTGTCTATACATATATTACCCGGCATTGTTTGCATCACAAACAATAACAACTACAAAATTTAGTTAGTTTGATAGCATATAGATGGTAGAAGGGGTAACATGAAAAATTTTGCATAGTAAAGAAAGATGTTGCCAATCTAACTGTCGTTGATCTAGATATTTTTCTTGTGTAATTTAGGGGAGTTTGTAACTGAAATAGCTCAAAAGTGAAAGCTAGATTATTCTGATGGAAAATAAGTTTTATGATGATATATATAAATGATTAATATTTCTATGGCTTAAAGTATATCACACACAAAAAGAATTTTAAGCAAAAAAACAATTAAATGTTTTGTGAAGTTTTAAATTGTGTACATTTTAGATATATTAATGTAAAATTTTACAAACTAATATTTCTAATAATTATCATTTGCTGAATTATTTAAAAGGTCCTTTACAACTGTTGTAAATATTACATTTATATACTGCACATAAATCTTTAATATCTTATAAGCACGCGAGCTATCTGTATGAACATTAGCAAAAGGGGTGACGTTTTCAAAAGCAACTCGAGTGGGGGGGACAGTAGACACTTTACTGTAGCACTGCACGTAATAAGAGAGTGAAAACTGTTGATTCTCCTAACCATCAAAGGGTTCAAGAATTTGACCAAGTCACTAAATATAATAAATGGTCTGAAATATTCAGTCTCATAATGTATTTCCTGGATGGAACATCATGAAAATAGTTTGAAAACAAAGAAAAACTTCTGACATCTTGGGACCTGTTTAAATCGAAACCCACCAGAAAATTTGGTAACAGTAGATTATCAAGGAAGAGAGCTGAAGAAGAGCTTAAAAAAACATGGCAGTCACAAAAGCATGATTAATGCTAGTGTGAATGAAAGTGTAGTTTAATGGCACAAGAGCCATATGTGGCTCTTCTGCACCATACAAGGTAAAACTGTGGTCTAGATATTAGGAGGAAAAATGGTTGTTGATGATGATGATAGTGAAGTTTTATTGGTGCAAGAGCCAGATATGGCCCTACTGCACCAAACAGGGTAAATCTGTGATCTAGACATTAAAACATTGAAAAAAGATTGATAGACAAAAAGGTCATGTAAGAAAATAAAAGTTTATTGGCACATGAGCCAAATATGGCTATGCTGTACCAAACAATAATTAACTGTGGTCTAGACGAGAAGAAATTGAGGAAAAGACAAATTGGTTGACAAGGAGGGTCGAAAATAGAGAAGAATCGCTAGGGTATCCCGGAGGCACATCACCCGTGTTTACCAAAGACAGTAAACCCCATGGGAAAGAAAAAGATCACTAGGGTACCTCGGGGTCAAGATGTCCATACTTACCTAAAGAAGGCAAGTCCCTAAGGTCCCCTGATATAATCCCTAGGGGCAGGGTGCCCGGCTATACCCCCAGACGCGGGGTACCCATTTTAGTCACCTCTTATGATATGCATGAGCTACAGTGGGACTATTCTGTCATTCCCAGTCACCACACAGGTCGAAAAAATGGTTGACAAGGGGGTCGAAAATAGAGAAGAATTTCTGGGGTATCCCAGGGGCACATCACTAACGCTTAACAAAGACAGTAAACCCTATGGGAAAGAAAAAGATCACTAGGGTGCCTCGGGATCATGATTGCCCATACCTACCTAAAGAAGGCAGGTCCCTGTGGTCCTCTGATATAATCCCCAGGGCCAGGGAGCATGGATATATCCCCAGACACTGGGTACCCATTTCAGTCACCTCTTACGACATGCATGAGTTATAGTGGGACTATTCTTTCACACCCAGTCACCACATGAGTAAAAAGCACAATAAAAGCATGAATGTAATAACTATCACAAAATGGATCCTCAAATGCCAGAGTATGAAAATAAGTCCCACCTCATGAAAGGTATTGCAGAGTGGACTTTTACAAAGTACTCCTAACTAAAGAAATCACAACTATGAAAGACTTTATAAAATGGTATCAGTACATCAAAGAAATGAAAGAGAGCCCACTAAAATTCGATCGCCTACTTAATGCCATTCTGAAATTTCAATAACTGAAGAAATGAATCTAGTCACCATAATTCAGTGAATTGTTCAAAAGGAGCTCCAACAGGAATAATAGTGTCAAATACTGAAAAGCCAAGAACACAACCACAATCAATCAAAGCCATTGTCCAAGAAGAGAAGCAGGAAGCTCTATCATTGCTCATGCAAGTTAGTCAAAGAGCAGAGGATTGAGGTTTGCCCAAGACCCAGACACCAACCACTATGCCACACTAGCAAAAAGGAAGAGACCAATTATTGAGGATATGTCTAAGACAACTGACCTCTGGCAAACTGTGGACAACAAACCTGTCTGTTTCCAATGTGGTCAAAAGGACTTATCATTCATTATTGTAGTGAGTGCAATGTTGTCTTTGATTTTCCCTGGGCCAACAGACAAAATGCTGCCAAACCAAAAATTTATACGAAGGTAAGCTCTTCACCCATTTGACACAATGAGGGGAAACTAAAGACTAACTTTCTTAAGAACTGATGCCACAGAAGAAAATCCTGTGATGGCAGTGAAGATGATTGAGGTTATTACCCACAACCATCGAACATATGTTCTAGTGGACTCAGGGGCATCTTCCTCCATCATTTTAGAACCACACAAACGTCATCTTTGGAAAGCTATGTTCCTATCAAAAAAGAGAAAATCCTCCTAACAGTTGCCTTTGGAAATTATATCCAACCACCAGGGAAATGTATACCCCATCATAAAATCAACAAAATGCTGATAACTAGATATTCCTAAGCTAATGGGCTAACAGAGTGTTTTAATAAGACATTAACAGACATGCTGTCTATGCACATTATAAACGAGCAATAAGATTATAATGAAATATATCATTTCATTAATTTTGAATACAATACAGCAATGCAGAATACAACAGGATTTACACCATTTCCTTTGATGCCTTGGTGTGAAACCTAGACAACACACAACACTATATACACATTGAAGAAACTAAAGATGATTACACAACTAAATAAATACTATCAAAAGAAGTATCTAGACAGCTGATAAACTGAAGGTGACTATACTACTAGATAAATACTATCAAGAGCAGAAGAATCTAGACAGCTGGTAAGATTACAAATGTTGAACACAACAAAGGAAACAAAGGCAGAATGATTTCACACACTGAATAGTCTACTATAAACCTGGAGACCTCGTATGGATTTTCATACCTGTGCAAAGAGTAGGTCTGTTGAAGAAGTTACATAAATTATACTTCAACCCTTATCAAGTCCTAAGACAACAATCTGACGTAACATAACAAGAGAAGACTTTGATCCCAACTTAATTACCAAAAAGCAATAAATGAGCTTCAAATGAAATTTTACTCTGATATTAATGCAGAAATCCAGTTTCTAAATAATTCTGCTCTTTATGAAGAACTCAATCGTAGAGGAAATACATCCAACCACCAAAGAAAACCGCCATCCAGTCGAGTCCATACAGGACCAACGACGCACTAGTCGAAAAGAGCTCTACTACAGAATTCATAAACAACAGGATGCCGATTATCAAAAGGAGAGCAATGCCATAAAGCTCTCAAGTGCTGATGGCATAGAGACACAACGCTTTTCAATATATCGAGAGTTTCCAGGTTCAAAACCCAGTCACAGTAATATTGAAAATTCAATCAATAGTTTTGTTAAGTTTTTCTCTGCTTTTAATTATAATTTCTAAAATATTCCAAAATATTCCTTACATTTCTAGGGCAGTGTTCAGGAATATTTCATTGTAATATATAAAGGCATGTATTCTCAGTCTAGGGAGTTCACAACCAAGTGTAGATGCTCTCAGTTTGTTCATAAATTATGTTGTTTGTATATCATTTGTGTCTTCAATTCAACCAGCTAAAACATCTATATGACAGAATCATATGTCCATTACAAAAGAAAGCATAAATAACATATATTTATGAAAAATATCCTCAAAAACTGAACAAGAAACTGCATTAAAAAATTCATTCCTTGATTAATGCATTCTGATTTTATCACATCTGGCAAAAAGTAACAATAAAGATGATAATGAGGATCCAGATACTCTATAAACTTATAAACAAAAGTAATTAAGAAATGAATTTTTTTTAAAACTTTATATCTGCAATTGAAAATCAAAAACTGAATTTATAAAATTCATAAGAATTGAAAAATAATAAGTAAAATTGTGCACATACAAGAGCAAAAATAAAATATTTTTAGTTATTATCAAAAAAAAAAAGAGAGAGAGAGAAACCTTTAAATTCCTTTTCATTACATTTAGAATTATATTTTGGTTTTACAACAATACAACAATTCTTCAATTTTTTTCTTGTTAGTCAAATGAATAAGGACATTATATTATATTTATATAAATATCAATTAAAAATCAAACTTGTCCTAATAATATGAGTCTATTTTGACAAAAAGATGTCAAAGGGATTTTAAAAGCACTTTGTCTGAAAACTCATTTTAAAGCGAAAGGAGAAAAATAAAATTACAATTATGAAAAACGCTTTACAAAATTCAAAAGACACCTATGTAAAAAGAATCAAATTTCAATAACACTTTTATAATTATTAAATTAGAATAAGGCTCTGATGGCACTTTTTTTACATTTTTATGTATTGCACTTGGTGCATCTGTCATTGTATCATCAAATGTTCGATCGTAAATTTAACCAACTTTTCATCAAGCGAGAGCTTTGAAACTTTGGGAATCATTCTTACTCGCCTAACAATGAAATATTTAGACATTTGCCATAAGTTTTAACTAATATTTCAATAATTTTTTTAATAAACTTTGCCACCATATAAAAATGTTGGGTTTTATCACGAATTATTTTTACTGATTTATTAGCGGCATGATAAAATGTGTTTAACAAAAAAATGTTAATATTTATAAATATCAACCAATCTATTTTTTAAAAACATACAACAAAATTTATATAAATTCATCAAGATATTCATAAATTTCACCATCTTAGAAATATTTTTAAAAGATATAAAAATATTTGTTTATATATATATATATATATAATTTTGAGATCTTATATATATATATATGTACATATATATACTCACAATAAATTTAGCTCAATTTATCAAGCTCTCAAATTAATATTACATGAAAAGATAAATAATTGAAGAAAGGTTAAACAATAAAATAAAAAATTTCCCGCTAGTAAAAAGATTTTAATTTATTTAATGTACAGCTTAATTTTACAAGATTTTGAAATGTAAAATTATACTACAAATCTATCGTATAAAAAAATATGTATCCATAGAACAACAAGGCATATTCATTTAAAAAGTGAATTAATTTAAATACATTAAATCAGTTTGAAATGAATTGTCATTACAGCTTAGCTAAATGCCGTCCCTATGCATAGAAATAACTTTTACCTGCATCAAAAATAGTATTCAAAAACTTGCACATCTGCAAATTTTATATCTAAGTCTCATTCCAAATTATAAAATGAAATGCAAATTAACATGCACTTGATTGAAACTTAAAAGCAAAATAAAATATCATAAACAGGGGGGGGATTATTGAGGGAAAGCTATTTCATTTAGGAAATAAAGCCATCAAATGTACATTATCAATAAACAATCCAACAAAATAATTGAAAAAGATAAAGAAAAAGCATCAATACACAGGACAAATAGTATATAAAACAGGCAAGTATCTAAAATATACATTACTCAATGCTATTTAAATAAACTCTAGAATGCTGCATGTGTGAGCATACATTTTCTTAATATTTATTGAGAAAATAGATGCTTTCAAAATAAATCATTTGCAGCAAAATTACAAAAACTTACAAAAGAAACTTACTCATGACAGGCAAAAGACAAGAGAATTCATGCATATTCTGAAAAACAAAATTAACAAAATGAAACTTTTTAATTTTATACCTCATCCCATCCACATCTAATTCAAACATGAAAACACAAAGAAAATTTTAAAAAATATACATATAGAAACAAAATAAAAATATTTTTAAAGAAATCAAGTTTGGAGGTATGACAAAGTGCATCAATACACTATTTACTATTTTCTAAGACAATTTACATTAAAAAAAAAAAATGGAAGACATATTTAACACTGAAAATTATGCATAAAAGAAGGTAATAAATATTTATGTCTATTATAGTTATTTTTCATTACATGACATTTTAAATTTAATTCCTCAATTTTAAACTACAATTACATATCAATATGCTAATATATAAATAAACGTTTCCAAACAATAGAACTTTTTTTTTATAAGAATAAGTATTCAGATGGTCCTTAACATGACAACTAAATGTTTCAATCAAAAAAATTCACTTTCTGCATTCATTAAAAAAACTTATCTTTTTAAAATATAAAATAAATATTAGTTTTTACATTTTATTTAATATAGTACAAGATTTTAACTCACGCACAGATATAGAATTTCAAAGATAATTTCTATTTATATTACAATTGATTTCCTCAATCAAAAACATTTTCTCAAAGCATAGGAAAAGAAAATTAATTCATATTAATACAGTTATGCAAGTGTTTTTACAATAATCAATTTAATAAGAAAGCTAAGATAATACACAATTCAGAACAATCTACTTAAGTTTTAAAAAATTTGAAAAGAAAGGGAAAACTTTCATAAGCTATGTTTTTAAAATGTTTCAATACTTCCCAAAATATTTTTTTAAAATTCTATTTTCATAGTTTAGATTAGTTTTTTTATTAACGTCGCACTAGAAGCAACACGAGGGCTATTGGCGACGGACCTCGTAATTTTGAACCACGTTCAAGTGACGAGGACGACACCTGAGCTGGCACCCCCCCCCCCTCTCCTAACATCCACACCATGCCAACGGAAGGACTTTGGACTCCGAATAGATTTAACGTGCATCAGCCCCGACTACATGGCGGGTCTTTGGCAGCCAAGGATCGAACTCGCGACTGAACGAGAACCACCAGCCGCGAGTCCACGACCTTGACCACTAGGCTACCGCGGCCCACAAATCTACTTTCATAGTAATTAAAAGAGCATAACTAAATTACAAAAATTTCAAATCCATTCTACCATTAATGATTTACTATTGCAAGAAATGTGAAAGATATAAGCTCTGGGAATGTTTACAAACTCAACAAAATGATTAAAAATTCATATTTCTAACTCATTTGGTCATGATTCAAATCCAATGAAGATTTCAATACTAATCAAAATTAAACAAAGTAACTTTCGTAAAAAAAAACTCATTTAGGGATAAGAAAACCTAATTTAAATTATTCCATATCATTAAAATTTTCAAACATCTAATTTTCTACATCAAAAATAAGCGTAAATCAAAAAGATTAAATATTTTTCTAAATTACTTATATATTAAAAATAAGATTTATTATAAAGAACCAAATTTAAAAATAAAAAAAAATTAAGTTTTAAGTATATATAAATAAGATAACGATTTTACATTAAGCATTGCTTCATTAGATAATGTTATAAAAAATTTCTTAACCATAATACAATACTCTTCATTTGATTGTATACTTTTAAAAAAATTGGGATTCTTTCATATCTAAATTTATCAGATTTTCAACACATCAGTTTGTATAAAGAACACATCTGAAAATAGAATTTCTCCCCAAAAAAATGAATTTTCAAAGAATTCCCATACGATTAAAAAAAAGAAAAAAAAAAAAAGATGGATTGATTCATAGAAACAGATAGCATAAAAAAACCGAATGTTTTCAGCATATATTACACTAACTGAATAAAAATTTCCTAAACAATGTTTTGATTTTGTGAAATGAATGTCACACAAGAAACCCACAACATAAATCATGAACATCATCAATGAGTCTTGATGACAATGACAATAAACTAGAGCTTCAGTATAAAAATCTGTATACCACATTCAAGTGTAGACTTTAGAGACCAAGTTAGATGTTAAACAACCTTCACTGTTCTGCATGACTGTCTTAAAATCTTTGACTCTTTACCATCAGTTATCAGTAATCCAATGTTCACAAACTGATTGGGAATTTTAAAAAAATATGTCGCAATAAAGAAATGTTATATACAGTAAGGCACACACACACTGCCTAAAATTATTCAGGGTGAAATACTTCTATTTCTGAAATGAAGTGTTAATGGAGATACATAACAGGCAAAATCTTTCTATGATTATTTAAAGGTAAATTATAGGTAAAACAAGACTCTTTTTTAATATGCTAACTTCTTACCATAATAAGAATATTGTTCGTAAATAAATTATGATCAACTACTTATTTTTCAGAATATAACTTCAAGTAATTTGACATAAAATTATGAAATAATTTCATACTTCAGTTCATTGTCATTACATTCATCCTATGTGAGTGACTGTATATTACATCATTTTGTTTCAATCTAATAGAATTCTATTCACTGAAACTATATTGATTCTATAAAAGCAAAAATCAATAAATGCATAAGTATGCAACTTAAAGTAATACATAAAGAATAATACAGGTGGAGCACACATTCCTAACTGTGATTATAAAAAAAAATAAGTATAGTTCTTAATTGGTAGTCTAATATCACAGAGACTTTCAAGCAACATTGTGTTACTAAATATTACAACATTGTGTTACCAAATGAAATATACATATGAAAATTCACAAGTAAATGAAAAATTATTTACAGAATGGAATTTAAAAAAAGAAATATTAATGTATACAAAAATACTTTAAAAATGTCAGAAATAAAACCTCAAAATCTTCCACAAGTTGCAGAACTTGAACTGCTAATCCTGCTCTAGCATCAAATGAATCCAAAAGAAAAGATTTCAATGGCTTTAATCCACCTTCTAGTATCACAGAACGACCACAGGCCCCAAGTAAATTTGGAAAGGGCATTGTCATTCGTGTTTTAGTCTGCAACTAAGAATAAATAGAAAAATACAAATATATACTCTAAACACTGAAAATTATAAAATTTTAAGTATATATATACAACTTCTTTAAAAAATAATCTGAAATGTATAATGACTGTACATGATTGGAGAGAGCATACTTAAAAAATCTTTATTAGTTCAGATATAATACTCAAACTTAAAAGATGTCACAATCAAGTTGTTACAGTATCAGATCCCAAAAGATCATTCATGAAAATTTGCTACACACTCAGGGTCCAAACTTGAAACATTTATTCTATATGCAAACTATTGATAATTTCAAAAATAAAATTTAATGTAAGAATTATATCAAAATATACAAGGAAATTTTTTTAACTCTAGAAAGATGCCTGCTGTCATTTCGATGGTTTCGTAATTTATATTGTGCGCTTCATTTTTAATTTTGTTCCTGAGCTTCTGAAATTTTAAGACTTTTATTTATTTTACATGAAACATGCACACACATGTACAAAATTTTATTTTGCAGTAAAGAGGGGAAGAAAATTTGTTGTATAATTAAAAAGAAAGAAAGTTATCATTTTCATGGCAGTATGGAAAGCTGGTTGAAATCGATAATGCAAATCACAAAACCACAATAAAAATGAAATATGTAATAAAAAACAAATATTTGGTTACATAAAAAGTTATTACTTGAAATTAAAGAAGAACCCTTATCTCCTACTCTCCCCTATACCTTTGATGGTCCTCCGTCTTTTTAGTAAAAGAAAAATTCTCATCTTTCTAGTGTTAAACAAAATATAGTTATAATGGAATTTCTCAAAATTATTTACTCAATAAAAAAAAACAAAAAACAAAAAGATGTTGAGTAAAATGACAATTTCTAGTAGCTATAATTCTAAAGAAACATCAACAATTTGTTTACCTTTTAAATATTTATGGTCATTTTTTTAACAAAAGAAACAATATTTATTAAATGCTGTCAATAGAATTACTATTGAAAGAACAATTAATCAAATTTTAAATGTTTTGCTTCATTTTGTTTGTTTTACTGCTTCAGGATGTCTATTTCTGCATAACACAAAAGTCTACTAAACACAGCTAAAATGCCTCATAATTTTGAACCATGGTCAGATGAAAATGTCAATACCAGAGCTGACACCCTACTCTCTACATTCCTATCATGCCAACATGATGACTTTGAGACCTGACATATTTAACATGCATCAGCCCTTTACAAAATGGGTGTATAGATGATCAAAATTCAAATACATGGCTTGACTAAAATTAACTAGCCATGAGCGTGATGCCAACATCAACAGATTATTAAATTCATAATAAGAATTCTATAACTAAATTTCAAAAACATGTAGAATTAAATCAAGTAATAAAAAGAATTGTTGACAAATAATGCAAAGTAATAAACTTAAAATTCAAATACCTTGTTGCATTATTTATCGTATCAAATTTTCAAAAAACCATGACAATTTGTTGAGATTAGGCAAGTCAAATTATCTAAAGCAATGTTTCCCAACATGGGAATCATGGCCCATAGAGGCAATAGTTAAGGGGGCCAATTCGAAAATGAACTTGTCCAGAGTTTAAGTTAACTCAGTAAGTTCGAGTTGGGTAAACCTCCAGTATTAGTAACTGCTGTCTGCAATGTTACTAGCTTGATTTCATTGTTAGACATAAAAGTTAAGCTACAAGTTATAATGGATCAGCACTAAGCATTTTGGGCTATTTTTTATGAAAAGTACGAAATACTTAGTGCCAGAATCTCAGTTTCTTCAGTGTTTTGCAGTAACACTTAGCATTCCCCAATGGAGTTAATTTGAAATAAGTAACCATTAAATTGCTATAGAAGTCTCATTGTTTTAAAAAATATATACAATATATAAATATAAGAGATATATCAAAGGTATGTAAATTCCATTGCTAATTTTTATTAATTTCAGATTTAGAAGCATCATTTTCCAGAAAAATGTGTTGAAAGGAAAAGTATGTTTTCTTTTTTCATGGAGGGGTAAATGCACCATACATATTCAAATATACATTTTCAGTCTACATTTATTGCAGTTCATATTATTTATTTTTAAAGTTTTTAAATTGATTTTATACTGATTTCTTTCAGTCCATAAAGAAATGAGTGGTGCCAGCAAGAAAAAAAAATTCTTCAATATTTGGAGAAATATTTAAAATTTGTTTCCATGTTTGCTGTTCAGGATAAACAGTCACTTTTTTGTCTTTCATGCCAATAATGCTTGACTAATGAATCGATGAAATGTAGTCGTCTTAAGGCATATTTGAGGGTGAAACATCGTGATGATATTAATTCAGATTTGAGTTAACTTTCAAATGTAAAAGAAAAATTTTCAGAAAAGAGTAACATCAAAGAATATATTTACTGTCCATAATGCAACTATCAATCCTACACTCGTGGCTAGTTATCAAATTTCATTACTCATTGCCAAATCTGGGGAAAGTCCTTCAGTAAGGGAGACTAATCAAACCATCAATATCAACATTTCTTAAAACAGTTATGGAAAAAGATGACAAAGAATTTAAAGCTATGTCACTCAGTAACAATTTTGTTATCAGAAGAATAGACGAAATGAGTAAGGATATTGAAATACAACTTGTTGAAAAGCTGAAAACAAGAAATTTCTCAGTACTAATGGATGAATGGCCATGAGACCATACTTATAACTTATGAAAAATATATTGATAAAGGCGATTTTGTTGAAGAAATGTTGTTTTGTAAATCATTAGAAAGCACCACTGCCTCCACAGCTATATATATAGTAAGCAAAAAAATTACTTAGAAGTCAATAATATACCAATGAAAAATGTAGCATCTTGTACTGCAGATGGTGCTCATAATATTGTGGGGAAGAAAAATGGTTGCTTAAAATTGATGAAAGATGATAATCCAAAAATATTTCTAGGGCACTGTATTATTCACAGAGAAAACCCGGTAGCTAAAAACATTTCACCTGTTCCACATGAAGTATGAAATTCAGTTATAAAGTGTATCAATGCTTTTAAAGCTAGAGCCAAATGTAAACATCTCTTCAGATTATTTTGTGAAGAGCAAAATTAAGACCACATGAGACTTTCGCTTCACACTGAAATAAGATGGCTTTTGAAAGAGAACTGTTTGAAAAGATTTATAGAACTATTTGATACTTTAAGTGATTTTTAAAGTGACAAATCTAAAATGAAAAATCTGTTAATGATCAATGGTAAAGCTGTTAATGATCGATGGTTATTCAGTTGATATCTTCGAAAAACTAAATATATTAAATAAAAAAAACTTTTAGGAACAAATTTTTGTTGTAACATAAATTTGCAACAAAAATTTTGAAAAATTTCATTGGTTCCAAAAGTGTGAAGTGATTGATAATGCTATACGTTATTGTCGTTGGTCTGAAAATTTTTTGGCTGATTTAAATGAAAAATTTTCCAACTTGAAAATAATTGATTACCCTACTTGGATGATGCAGCCAATGTTAGTGGATTTCTATTGATATTTTAAATATGTGAATTTCAACCTAGGAGGACTAAAGGCAGCTCTACTTGTCTACCAAGGGAGTTCTAAAGATTCTCAAAGAAATTAAGGTCATTCTATTCACTATGAACCTTGATTCTTAAGATATTCTTCAACAAGCCTATCTCAGTGAAGACAGACATTATTATTCATCATAATAAATTTATCACCGATAGCACCAGCATACAGTGAGACAAAGGAGTAACGATCTTGTTCCAATATTTTACTCCAATCAAAAGCTCATCCATGGAGCACATGCAAGTCAATATGACCACCCACAGAAATTTCAGCCCAAGCAATTATTCTACTTCCACTATAACTGTCTTTCAACAATATTAGTTTGGTAGTTATATTGTTTCTTTTTCGAACTAGATAAGAAAACAACTTGAATACTCTCCTAAATAAACCAAGAAATGTCTATGAAGAATACAGAAGCTCATAGCTGTCTGGTCCAGGTAACATGCTCTCTAGCCCAATGTAAATAGGCATTTCTGTGTTGTCAATTATGACACACACACTTGCATAACCCTTGATAGAGATGTCTGCATACAGTAGTAGTAGATATTGTCATCTAATTGTAAATGTCAGCTGCCTGGAACAGATTTTTTTTTTTTTTTTTTAGATAAAATTCTTAGATTTAACTTGATTCCAGAGTCTTTGACCATTAAACAAGACTCATTAAGATATCAATTTTTGATAACCCCATTTCCATCCATCCAGTTGCATGCCATCTTAACTAATTGGGTCAATGACATCACCAATACATTGTCAACTATATTTTAGTACCAATAATTAAAGATGAACAAGCATTAAAAAAATCCACACACATTACAAAAATAAGATATTAACAGCTTCCTCTGACTTTGAGCCATTGAAGTGACCAATTCATTACAAAAGTATAGAGTGATAGGTATCATTGTTTCCTAAGCTTTTACATATAATATTAATGCTCATTCATAAAAATCCAATTTTCATTTTTACTTTCATTCTTTTAATGAAGTACATAAAAAATTCATTGTACCTTAACTTGTGGAGGCTAATGCATTTTATACATAATGTCATTCTATATAAAAATTTTGTGAAGAACATGTAACCTTAATCACTTATAATTTTGATACTAATCAATCTTTGCTGAAGCTATAGTAAGAAAATAATGATGCTAAAAAAATGTACAAACCTTCAAAATAACATATCCTGGCTGCATTATAAGACTAGTTAAAAGTAAAATTCTCTCTTCCTTACTAAACTGGCCATCAAAATTCTCATCAAAACTCTTCAATATTTCAAGAAGTAACTTTTCAGTGGAACAAACTGGAATTCTAGAAAAATGACAGGAAAATATTACCATGGAATTCTAACAAAACATAAATTGATATTAACAAATCCCTATCAATTAATATTGTATTTTTAACATTAATGAGAAAATTAATGATTTACAGTAAAAGAAACTACATTCTAGTTTTCAATGTTACTTTTGATTCAGATTCTAGCTATAATTTATTATGAATTTATATACACATTAATGCGTTTATTTATTTAACATTAATTAACTATATAATTAATTACACACCCATACAAATGTGCACATATACACACACACAATTGAATTTTAGTTTTAACTTCTTTATACACTAAGCCAAATATTCAATTAACTAAGTTCAGATACAATTACAAAACAAAACAAAATTATCAATAAAAACAAAAGCAGTATAATTACAGTTCCAGTGGCATTTATAATCTCAGCCACCTCATTTTAATAAGTGAAAAAATAAAGCTTTGTTATCTATAGTTCCTTAATAACATTTCAAGAAGTATATAATTACATGGATCAAGGTAATAAATTAGCCAAGAAAAAATTCAAAGTTGAACGTATCTTTATTACATAAACTGAAATGGCAAAACAAAGAAATTACAATTTAAAACTGCAAATAAAAAAAAATAGCAATTGAGATAGAATAAGAAATAATCATCTAAAATTATTTGATGTAAAAGAATAATTCTCATGAAAGAACGTACTGTCAATATGTTTATGAATCCTTTGGACTTTTTTTTTTGGAATGAACATATATATATATATATATATATATATATATATATATATATATATATATATAAATTGGAACCCAATTTATACCAAGATCCCAATTTATGTATATATATATATATTCATTCAATAATTTTCCCATGAATAAAGATATATAGGTTCTAAAATATTTCATTACAAATATCATGCATAAATCTAGTTATATTTAATTTATAATTATATACAAGCATATATGTGAAAATATCATCATATAAAAAGAATACGACAAAATGTATTGAAGTTTTAGAGTTCCTTCTGAAATAAATCTTGCGTGTGCGTACTTATTGACTAATAAAATCTAGCTGAATCAAACATTATTTGCATAAATATATGAAAAGGTGTCCAACTTGAATTCAATTTTAATCTATTTGTTTCTCATACTTTTTTTACTTAAATTTCTTAAGAATTGAAAGTTATTAAACATCTGCATATAGATGTGTAATACACACTGAAAATGTGTAATATTTATATCTGATAGCTGAACCTTTTAAAGCAAATGTATTTTAAGCATTTAATTAAAATATGCTGCATATATTTTAAATAAAAATACTAAAATTGCATGAACCTATCGTATTGAAAATAAATTTAATGATTATATGAAGACAAAGCATTTAAATAAGCCAATTTTCACCCTAACATCATGGGATTTATTTCTGCACATCTTCATGCAGAAAAAAAAAATCTTTTTTTAAAAAAAAAATTATCTGAAAATTATTTGATACTTACGCTAATTGGCTTACAGGTATATCAAGTAAAGCATTCAGATTTTTGAACTTTTCTATATCTAACAAATTTTCCATTGCTAAAACAGTCTTCCAGCTTGCAGCAGATAAATTACATGGAATGGAATGACTGGCATTTTTACAAACAAAGTCATCAAATTTATTCCATTCATCTGCAGTAAGAGAACTAATCAAAACTCTACGAGTTTGTAAAACACCTTTTTTCCACATTATTCGACTATTCTGAGACATAGTCAATTCACCATGAAACAATACTGAACTTTTCATAACTTCATTACACATTCCATAACCAAAACATACTGGACAAGAATATAAATGGCTAAACATTGGGGCCCAAGGAACAGCTGTTTTTTTACCATTATTCTCAACATCTCCAATATTAGAGAGGGCAGGTTCTGATGAATAAGACTGGTGATGAATTAACAAAATGACACTAGCGAGCTTCATTTTTAAAAGCTTCATGCCAAAAAGTATTGTAGCAAAGAAAAAAACAAGCATGATAATTTTTTTTGGCCAACGTTGAAAGAGCATCTTAATAAATTCAACAGCAAGATGAATAAATTTGCAGCACCTGTGTGAAAGAAACAATTTATCATCAAAAATTAACAAAAAACACAGTTTCAATTATAAGACTTAAAATTCAATAAATATATAATTTCAATAATCCTAAAACACAACTCAATTCTTAAACTACATAATTAAAAGCTCAAGATCCCAATTTAATTTTAAAAACAACCTTACGGGGGAGGGGGAGTATAGGTTTTCAAAAAAATAATTGTAGAATCTTTTTTTTTCTCCATTGCTTTCCTTTAAACTAAACAGTTTCATTCAAAGAAAATATTTTAGTTTCAACTGAAAGAGATTGCATACATTTACAAAATGTTTTGTAACACATATTCCATTCCTTTCATTTACAAATGAACAAATTTATAAAGATATGTAATAAAATCATTCTTACTTATCCTCTTCAATTTATAAAACTATTATTAAACATATTATTTCTCAGGCCCTTCTAGGCTCTTAACTTGCTCATTTCTGGAAAAAAAACTATCAATAAGTTATAAACAAGGGATTTAAATATAATTATAATGCAAAATATATTAAAAAGTGCAAATGAAATATGCATATAAGCATAAAAATAAAAATTGTAATACTATTATTTATATATATATATATATATATATATATATATATATATATATATATATTCAAATAAGTAAAAATAATTATTATATTAGTAAAATAAATTATAACTATTAACATAAAAAAAACATATATTATTAACCTAAAAATATAAAAGAACATAAAAAACACATTTATGAAGACAAAAGAGTCAAAAAAAATATAGAAATAAATGTAATTTACAATCCTGATTTTGACTTGGGACAGAAATATGTGGTTGACCATATGTAATGCATCTAAACCATACCACACAGCAAATTACTTAAAAACAAAAAAAAGACAGAAACCAAAAATCCATCGAACAAGGAAACCACAATCCAAAAATTCATTTATCTTGTATATACATACAAGATAAATATATTTCCATGTATGAAAGATGAAAATAAAAGAATTTAATAAAATAAAAATGCAAATTTGGCAATGAGTGATCAAGCACAAGATATTTTTAAAGAGAACTGGAATAAAAAAAAAATGGGAAAATACCATAAAAAATTGCATAATCCTTACAAAACATTTTAAAATTATAATTAACTTATAATATATTATAAAGGCTCAATTATTTATTTAATCATAAAATTTTAAATAATTATGATAATTGTTTTACTCACAATTGAACATGTTAAAAAGATCAAATTGAATGTTTTCATGATTATAAAGAGCCATATCAACTAATGGCATAAATTTCACGAATAATTCTCAAAAGACAAATGAAAAAGTTATCTTTTTTTTCTCATGTTAATATTGAATAAATCATTAAGAAATTCAAGATATTATTTCAATTATATGATCAAACAATATAGTAAATCTTTAACCCTTACATATTGGTCATTTGTACTGTGGCACTCAGTATTAATTTATCTATTAATTAACCTCCCCAAAAAAATTATCAGTCAAGTAGTCTGCTCTACATCAAGAGATGAAAGGTGTGGTCTTAAAACATATAGTCTTGAATCATATTACTTATTTTTCCTTGTTATATTCAAGTTCTTTTCCTGTTTTTTTTACAAAAAAAAATATTGTATCAAATATTCAATGAAATCTGACATATCATTTATCAGAATTTAAAGATTTTTTAAACATGAAAGACTTGTATGGATTAAAAACGTTTCTCATTGTTATTGAATTCTTTAACATTTAAAAATTCTGAAACTGAATTGCTTGAAAATTATTTTAGCTCATTAAGAAACTTATCTAGATTAGAATGTCATACATCTAACTACACAGTCATTTGATGCATTCTGAGTAGTATTGCTATAATTGAGAAGATTTTCTAAACAGAAACTTATAAAGTATGAGAAATAAAACCAAAAAAGATTAGTCTCTTCCTCTCTTCCCATTTTTCTGAAAGAATGGTGAAGTTATAAAATGATATCAAACTAGTTTATTTTAAATGATAAAGTATATACAAGACCTTAGCTTGATTTTATTATGTATTACATATATTAACTAAAGTTAACAGCAAATAAAAATACATATAAATCAGTACATAAGGCTAATTCCTGATGCAGGGATCTATTTGTTCCAGTCATTTAGATGATCAATTTATAAAGCCTCTATTTTAAGTTCAAATAGAACAAAAATCTAAATTAATGAGATATTGGCAAACTTGGATAATTTTGAACAACAATTAGATTTTACTATAGCTATAATCCTACTCTTCTAAGACTCCATTTAAAACTAACACCCAATGGTCATATTATTCCATTTGACAGTTTCTGGTAAGATTGAGATTTAAATTCATGACCCACCAGCCACTGATTTGTGATTCTGCCAACAAGTTATTGACTCCCCCCCCCCAACCTGTCCAAGCACAAATATAAA
Source organism: Nephila pilipes (assembly GCA_019974015.1). NCBI lineage: Eukaryota > Metazoa > Arthropoda > Arachnida > Araneae > Nephilidae > Nephila > Nephila pilipes. Next base: position 83,981 of record BMAW01039077.1, read on the forward strand.
TGTGGAGTCAAGACTATCATACATAAATTATGCCTAAATAGATAAAATATGGAGACATTTATAAAAATTTATTTTATCCTAGTAAATATTTTCTTTTAAAGTATTCTCTCAATAGACATTTTAAACACAATTGAATACTCAATAAAATTTTCAGTCAATTTCATTTGTAAATTTTAGGAAAAAAGTAACTTATAAAAATCTTTGATATTAAGAAATTTAATTTAAATAAGAAAAAACTATTTTAATACCCTGATCATTGTTGTATATCACTTATTTACATTTTTCATGCAATTCTTAATTCAATTTGCGTGAAATGAGTAATTAATTTTTCACGCAATTAATTACACATTTCATGCAATTTCTTAAGTAATTTTCTTTCAGCTAGTAAAAACAATCACTAAAAACTGCTTCCCATAGTTTTTTAAAATTACAAATTTCATTTAAAGGTATACTGTTAAAGGGTCAGAACAACAAATTTCAAAACTGTATTTTTTTTTTTATCAAAGCTGCATATTTACAAAAAGAAGTATTTTTTCCTTCAAAGTAATATAATAGGTATATTAATAAAAGAACATGCAAGAGTAAAATACTTCATTGGAGGAAAATGCTGCTAGATAATACTGAAAATAAAATGCATGAAATAATTATTAAATTACAGATGTACGAATAAGCAGCTTAAAAAAGGTAATCTTTGAACACTACCCTATCTATTAGAGAAAAATCTCTTGATTTAAGATCCTGACATATAACTTTTACAAATTCAACTAAGTTAAATCATGCTGAATGTTGGAAAGGCATAAATTTAAAAATATATTATAAATACCATTCTCTGACAGTTTCAATTCATTATATATTACATTAATATTCAATATTTTAATATTTTGGGTATTGGTGAGAATGTAATGTGGTTCACGCCAGAAATTCCTTTTATTAATTAATAGTAATAAGAAATGAGATCAGTATATGAAATAGATATAGCATTAAGATATCATCCGGTTATTATCATTAGATAAAATTACAAGTGTCGTCGAAATTACGCAAAAAAAAAAGCCACATGCTTCCAATAAAATTTGAAATCAACTCGGATCGACAACAAAAATGAAAAACATATTTAAAATTTTAACGCTTTTAACGAATTAAAGAAAACGCAATGAAGAGGTACTAATAATAAACGAAAACTCAAGATAATTAAAGAATGACCATACATTTCTAAAGATAGCGATATTGTCTTCAATTGGTTTCTATCATTCATAACACGAGTTCTAACACAATATTTATGCGATAAAATTAGAAGAAATTGTATTCATAATAGTTTCGGTGCTAAATAATCCTTTAGTTTATATTATTGATTGATCAGTGGAGTAGATTTAGCAACAAAAGTAATTATTCAGGTTCTTAATAATATATATATATATACTTATAAATAATACTAGTACAAATAACTCAGCATCTAATTTTGATTCGTAACTGCGCTTTCTGCACGAAAAAAAATAAACTAGTGAAATGATTGATTGATTGATTGTCATACTGACATCATGTTCCGGAGTACTTGTTTTGAGGTACATAACACTCAAGGGCTTTAATCCCCGGAATTTGTTATTGATCATAAGATGTAGCTGAACTTTGGTATCTCACTTGCCTAAGAGTCAAAATTTAATACATGAAAAATTTTAATGAAATTAATTGAGCAATAGTAAATTATTTTTATAAGCAATCGTCACCTACGCCGTCCCTGTTTGGGGATCGGCCGCAAAAACTCACATGAAAAAAGTCCAAACCATGCAAAATAAAATTCTTCGTTTTATGACTAATTCTCCATGATAAATTAGAAACCATGTTATACATAATGACCTCCAAATTGATCCAATTGAATCATACATCACTAAACTCTCCTGCAATCTTTTCACCACCATTCTCAATCACGATAACCAAATTATCAAGGCACAAATTCTTTTCACAAACCCAAACTCAAAAATCAACTTTGCTTACAAAACTACAAAATGGTCCCTCCCACTTAAGCTTCCTTAACATTCTTCACTGCAACTATTTTCATACCTTCAGTATGCATGATGTTGGTTCACATTGACTTTTGGTTGTTTGTTCCTCTAATCACACAGCGTTGATACTGTAATGTTGCATTGGATACTCTGTTGTTGTTGTTTTTTTCATCCTGTTTATTTTGTGATCAATTGCCTTCTGGCGACATCCGCATGTTTGCTCCTACATACGAACTCCATTAATTTGAGCAAAAGAGAGGACTCGCTTACGCTCGTCAGTACACTTATGTCTGTCTTATTTTTATAAAAATGCATTAAAGTTAAGTTTTTACTATCTGAAAAGTTAAAATTTTTACTTAATTAAATGTAGTTTAATTATTATAGTGGTGCTGCTTGGAAAAAGCTATTTTATGAGAAATTTAATTATATTAAAAGGTTGGGCAGCAGATATTATTATCCTGCTAACTCGTCCAGTTTGGTGTTTTTCTCTCAAGATTGAGAGAGTGTCTTTTGATTGGTTGTTGTGGAGGTTGGTTATCAGTAGATGGGCAGGTTCAGGAAGGCTACAACTACTAGCAAAAGCCTTAGTCGAGACTGGTCCTCAGAAGAATATTTAGCCATCAACAACAATCAGATAAAGACGAGTGCCAGTCTGGTGGACTCTACTCAGTGTCATATTGAAGCCTTGATTTTTTTTTTTTTTTTTTTTTTTTATATAATTAAAACAAGCAAATAAAAATATGATTACTGCACAAATGAGTTCAAAAGAAAAACATAAAAGAAAAGGGAGAGGAAAGAGGATAGGAAGGTGAATGAATTATTTACAATGAGGATGAGATTTTTAATAGATTTTAATTTTTTTTATTTTTACAAATCTTACCGTAATATAAGATTATAAAATAGATTTATATCATTTTTTTAGCCCCTCAGTGCCTTTGATAGACTATGTACACGCCACTAAATGGCGCTTCGTTAAGTCGAAAGAGTTTCATGTTTTTTATTTGTATCAGAGAGAGCGATAACGCTGTAACGAGGAGTAGGACGGAATGCCGTCCGCCAATAAAGTGTTTGAGAGAAAAAGTGATTATTGCGTTCTATATACTTCTTCATGTCTATATACCCCTACATGTGGTCAAGTCGTAGGAGATGAGGAGCTCCTGCATTGGTTCCAAGCGGTAACTGTGAGTAACTTTCGGTTTCGGTAATTTTGAAATAGTATTTTTACTTTCGTTTTTGTAAATATACTTTCGGTTTTGAGAATATACGTTCATTTTTAATAATTTTGGTTTATAAATACTCAGGTTCTCTTCTCAATTATAATTATGTCGGTCTTAAATAAGTTAAAAAAGAGTGAATTAATTGAGGTCGCTGAAGAAATTGATATAAGTATTCCTAAGAGTGTTAAAGTCGTCCGTTTAAGAACGTTAATTGAGCAAAGTGATATTTACAAAACTAATTATGAAGTTATTGAAGTTGTTGTTGAGTTAGTTATTCAAAAGAAAATAGACAACGAGAAGTGGAGGAGAGAGTAGACAGAGAATCAAAATTAGAATTAGAAAAAATTAAATTAGCTCAGTTAGAAAAACAATTAGAACCCGCTAATTTTGAGAAAGAAAGACCGCGAAAAAGGTGAAACAACATATTGAGATTCTGAGTTATCAAATTGCAATTTAGAAAACTTAATTAAGAGTATTAAAACATTAACCATTCCAGTTCCATTGCAAGAAGAGTCGTATAATCTTTTTTTTCTCATCACTTGAAAGAGCTTTCAAAACAAAAAATGTTCCGGATGAATTTAAATCAGAAATTTTATTAAATATCTTAGGCGAAAAGGTTACCAATTTAATGGTATGTTTGAGTGAGGATGACCTAAGTAATTATAACAAAATTACAGAAATCGTGTTAAAGAAATTTCAATCCACCCCACAAGAGGTGATAAATAACTTTCGTTAGACACAAAAACTTCCAAACGAAAGCTACGTTCAGTTTACGTCGAGATTAAGTGAAGCATTTGATTATTATTTCCAATTAAGAAAAGTAAGCGACTTCAAGGGAATGTGTGAATTAATGGCTTCTGACAAAATATTTAACTCGTTAGATCATGAATCTCAAATACATATAGGAGTAAAGCAGGGCGAATCCTGGTTTGTACCACGAGAGTTACCGAGATGCTGTGATATTTATTCATCATCAAAAAATAAGTGTAAAACTGAAACTAATGTGATTTCACATCCGCAGTTTAGAAACAATCCACCAAAATATTGAAATAAATACAGTCCATAAAAGATTTCTAAATCGTTTATGCCAGAAGTTAATACTTCGAAATGTATTATTTGCAAATCGAACGGGAATCATTATCTCAATTTTTGTCCCATTTCTTAAAAAAATGCACATTAATGAAAGAATTGAAACTTATTCTAAGTCAAACTGCTCCATTTGCAAAAAGCGACATCACACATATTTACACATTGAGAAAAAATTTAAGGAAGATCTAATGCATGAGGAGAAAAACCAGAACGCAATCGCACTTACTGGGGCTGCGATGGGGGCAACGGGGGGGGTAGACGCAATGTCTGATGAATTTGTTCCTAAGAGTCCAAGGTCAGGCGATCGTTCGTTGTTGAAGAATTGATAATCTTCAAATTGATAATCTTAAATCTTTTACTTCAAGTGTTATTACTAATAAATCTCAAATGGTTTTGCTGAGTACAGCAATATTAATGATCGTGGATAACTTCGGGATGCTTTATGAAAAGCGTGCCTTGCTAGATTGCGGAAGTCAGTCATGTTTTATTTCAGAGCACTGCGCTGATAAACTTAATTTAAAGAAAGAAAAAAACAAATATAGCAGTTTCAGGTTTGAATAAGTGCTCGTCCGTTATAAACTATGTTGTGAAAACGAAAATTGCGAATCTAAATGGAACTTTCGAAAAAGGAGTAGAGCATTTGGTAGTCTTGAATATTACAGATTACACACCTGCTAAACAATTTGATATTAATACGTTTGAGTTAGATAATTTAAAATTATCAGAAGTCACTTTCAATAAACCAGGTGTTGTGGATATTTTGTTGGATGCACAAATATTTTACGAACTGTTAAAATTTGGTCAGATAAGGCCCCCTAGGACAGATATAATTTTGCAATATACAGTGTTTGGGGTCATTACTACCGGGAGTATTCCAATAGAAAGCGAAACTTTTGTTCATTGTGGGTTAATTACGGAAAATTTAGATACAACTTTGAGGAGTTTTTGGGAAATTGAAAATGTTGTGGTAGAAAAGGTAAAAAATAATGGGAGCCTAATTTGTGAAGATCATTTCATGAAAACGCATTTCAGGAATGACGATGGACGCTATGTCGTTAAAATGCCTTTAAAAGAAGAACCCCCGTATTTAGGTTAGTCGAAGGTCATCGCAGTTAAAAGACTGAATTCTCTATGGCAACGCTTGAGAAGAGAAACTGAGTATTTGAAATTGTATAGGGAATTCTTAACCGAGTATGAAATTCTAGGCCATATGCAGGCAACTAACGAAATTCCAAAATTATTTAAAACTAATTAGAAAATTGTTAGCTTTGTTTTCATATTCATCTCAAATGTAAAGGGTTTGGCACCAAAGAAAAAGGATCCTTAACAACTGTAGAGTTAAAAAGAGGTAAACTGTTTCTGATAAAATATGTACAAATTCAAGCATTTTCTAGGGAGAAAAAAGCTTTGATATAAAATAAGAGAATTAAGGAATTTAATGTAAGTTGTTTATCCCCTTTTATTGATGAAGAAGGGGTTATTCGAGTTGGTGATCGATTGCATAACACTAATTTACCTATTGATAGGAAACACCCTATTTTTCTTCCTAAAACCCATAAATTTACTGAAATTATTTTTTTGTACATTCATTAAGAAATTACCATGTTGGCCCCAAACTTTGTTATGTGCTATTCGTCAAGAATACTAGCCTTTAGGTGGGTGCGATATTGCTCGTAAAACTGTCCATAACTGTGTAACAAGCTTTAAAGCTAAGCCAAGGGAGATTAATCAAATTATGGCACCTTTACCTAAAGAGAGAGTATCCATTAATCCTCCCTTTTTTAAAATTGGCCTAGATTGTTGTGGCCCATTCTCAATAAAATATAAAAATCAGAGAAAAGGTGTATATCATAAGAGTTATGTTTGTATATTTGTTTGTTTTGTAACCAAGTCAGTACATTTTGAGTTAATTACCAAATTATCGGTAGAGGCTTGCATGTTTAAAAAGATTTTTTGCACGCCGAGGTTTGTCGGCATACCTTTTTTCTGACATTGCTACAAATTTCCGAGGTGAAGATTCGGAAATAAAGGAATTATTTGCTTTGTTCAAAAATATGAATGTTCTTAACTAATTGCATTTTGAGAGTGTAACATGGAGCTTTATTCCTCCTCAGTCGCCTAATTTTGGAGGGCTTTGGAAAGCTAAAATCGTTTGGAGTAAAGCAAGGAAGCAAGGATAAAGTCATTTAAGCACTACTTTAAAAGAGTTGTGGGTAACCATAAACTGACATTTGAAGAATTTTTGACTGTAACTAATCAAATTGGAGCAATTTTAAATAGTCGTCCTCTCACACCTTTATCAACCGATCAAAACGATTTTAGCGTTCTAACGCCGGGCCATTTTTTGATCGGCAGGCCTCTTAATGCTTTACCTGAGATTGACTTATCATTTATATAAAATAATAAACTTTCCGAATGACAACATTTAACAAAATCTGCCCAAATTGTGTGGAAAAACTGGTTCAGAGATTATTTGAATACGTTACAACAACGATCTAAGTGGCATGCTAGTAAAACTAATATTAAACCAGGTACGGTTGTGTTGTTAAAGGAAGATAAACTACCTGTGTGTACTTGGTCAATTGGAAGAATTGACAGTGTCATTTATGGAAAGGATGACAAAATTAGAGTAGTGCCTAAGGGCACTTATAAAAGAATTATTTCTAAAGTGTGATTTTTACCGATTTCAGATAATATGTTATAGATATTTTTGTATTATCTAATGCAATTGTGTGGTATTATATCTTATAATTCCTCAATGCTTAAGTGTTTATATAATATTATTAAATTCAATATAACTGATGTAATTTTTATGTTAAATTCAACATAACTGATGTAATTTTTATGTTAAATTCAACTTGTGTTTTTTGTAAATTTACTCGAAACCGTGTGTTTTCAAGGTTGGAAGTATGTACACACCACTAGATGGCGCTTTCTTGAGTCGAAAGAGTTTCATGTTTTTTATTTGTATCAGAGAGAGAGAGAGCTGTAACGAGGAGTAGGACGGAACGCCGTCCGCCAATAAAGTGTTTGAGAGAAAAAGTGTTTATTGCGTTCTATATACTTCTTCATGTTTATTGCCTCTACAGACTTTGTCTAATCTTAAGAAAGAGGAGAATATTATTTTATATGATTATTTTTAAAAAATTATTATTATTGTAAATTTACAATAAATAAAACAGTAATAAATAAAAAAATTATTTAAACTTTTTCTTAATGAAGTGAAAGCTGATGAGGGAAGGGAAAAGCAAAAAAGATTCTTGTTTGGCTGGGTGCACAGAGATCAAATACTTAGGAGCTATCCTGCACTCCAAACTCACCTTCAAACTTCATATCCAATCAATAATTAGAAAATATTGGGCTAAAATCCATAACTGTATACCTTTAGTTAGCAGAAATTCAGTACTAACTCTTGCTGACAAAGTTCTTCTCTATAAACAAGTAATCCACCCTATCTTACTTTATGCTTCCTCTATTTGGGGCCATACCGCACCTACTCACATTAAAAAGATACAGGTCCTTCAAAATAAAATCCTCCGCATGATTACTAATTCACCTTGGTATAGGAGGGATATTGAGATATTCAATATCCCTCCTATTATTAAACACATCAACTATCTCTCCAGAAGATTCTATAACATAATAGACTAGCAAATCATAGTAACCCACTTATAAGGGCCCAGCTAATTTTTGCTCACAATATTGGAATCCATGCCCTACCCTACCAATCTTACAATAATTATTTCCATCTAATTCCCCCATAAAACTTTGCATTCCAACTCAGACCCTTTTAATTATTTCCTTTATCACTCCTTCAATAGCCTCTTTCTCAGTCAACCATCTCACTCCAAGACCTGCATGATCATCTATTCAGCTTTTCATCAGCTGTTTAATATCCTTTCGCCATCCTTACCTCTCCTCTCTTGAACTAGTTTGCTGCACACTGCTGTGCTCCCATTCAAACAAGGGCTATTTTTACTTTTCCCTTCCTTCTTCAACTTTCACATCATTAAAAAAAGTTTAAATAATATTTTATTTATTACTATTGTAATTTTACAATAATAATAAAAAAAATTTAAATAATCGTATAAAATAATACTCTCCTCTTGCTGAAGATTAGACATAGTCTAACGAAGGCACTGGGGGGGGGGGCTAAAAATGATATAAATATTTTTATTATCTTATCTTATGATAAGATTAATAAAAAAAAATTAAAATCCATTAAAAATCTCCTCCTCATTGTAAATTATTCATTCACTTTCCTTTCCTCTTCCTTTTCTTTTATGTTTTTTTTTTAAATTCATTTGTGCACTAAGCACATTTTAATTTGCTTGTTTTAATATTAAAAAAAATCAAGACTTCAATATGACACTGAGTACTGAGTAAAGAGTCCACCGGACTGGCACTCGTCTCTATCTGATTGTTAAAGTTAAATAGGCTATTATGATTAAGTTATTAGGTTGGGGGGGGATAAACGGCAGGACTGTTTGCAGCAGTTACTGCAACTCTTCCAGCTTCTTCTTCGGGTTGGAGGGAAGTGTTATTTTGTTCGTTTGTAGAGATCAATGTCAATGAAGATTTGAAGTTTTTGTTGGGTGGTATTACGGAGGTTTAAGTTTCTGAAACAATTTGGTGGTTTTGTATGCAAAGTTTTGCTTATTATTTATATCAGTGAATATGAATATGAATATCAGTGAATATTATTTATATCAGTGAATATCAATATTGATCAGGGAATTTGCATGATTTTCAATGGATATGACTATACATCTCAAAAACTTGGTGATAAAATTATCAATGAGTTCAATTTGCAGGTCATTGTGTATTACGAAATTTCTGACGTACCATGGAGCGTTTGTCATGATTCTAAGTATTTTGTTTTGTAATGTTTGTATGTGTTTCAGCTGCCCCCCCCCCCAAAAAAAAAATGGGAGAGGCGTATGCAAAAACTGTGCTTAAAATCTGCCTATAGAGTAGGACTTTATTTTTTGTGTGAAAGTGGTGAGTGTCTGCTAATAAGAGAAATACAGAGGAGGATCTTATTTCAGAATTTATCATTTAAGTGTTTTATGTGTTTGAAATTACTCAATTTTTGATCGATGCGGAGACCCAGATATTTAACTGCCAATACCCAGCTGATTTCTTCGTCGAAGAGGAGTAGGTGGAGTGTGGAGTTTTTTCTTTCTATGTGGATGAGTATTGTTTGCGATTTGTCAACATTTATAGCTATTCACCAGAGTGTAAATTATTTCTTCATGGTGTGTAGATAGTGTTACATTGTTTTTAGTATGAGTTTTAAGTTGTGGCCCTAGGGTAACACCACAGAATCGTTCGCAAAGAGGCAAGTGCTAACACTGGCGTGGTATGGGAAGTCATGCGTGTACAAATTGTACAAATGTGGGAAGAGGACCCACCTTGGGATGTGCCCGCATGAATTCGGCCCAGTGTAGAATGAGATTTGTTTATTCTGACACTGAATGATCAATTTTTTAAAAATTTATAAATTATTTTGATAATATAGTTTGAAAATTTTAGTTTTATTAAATAATTTGTAAATAAGTCCGTCATGCCACATTTTATCAAAGTCTCTTCTTACGTCTAAGAAGACCCTAATGGTATGACGTTTTAGGACAAACCCTTCGTTGATAATGTTGGTAACTCTGATGAGTTAGTGTGTTGTGGATTGTCCCTCCCTGAAACCGCATTGCTCCGGGGGGGATACAATTTGTGATTGAAATGTGATTTTTAATTCTATTTAATATAATTATTTCGAATACCTTTGCAGTGTTTCAGAGCAGACGAATTGATTTGTAGCTTTGCAGGAATATATGGTTTTTATTTGGTTTGGGGAGCATTGTCACATTTGCTGATTTCCAGCAAGTGGGAAAGTGATTGTAAATAAGACATTAATTGAATATTTTTGCTAGGTGAGTTACTGCGTTAGGGGGGGGGGGGATTTTAAGTGCATAGTTGAGAATTGAGTCCGGTCCAGAGACTTTTTTATTTGTTAGTTTTTTAATTATGTCTATGATTTCCTTTGGGCTAGTGAGAGGTGGTGGAGGGTCCAGATTTTGATTGTTGATAAACTTCTTTACAGTTTTTTCAACAAATTCAATTGTGGCGTCTTCATATGGTTCTACATTTTAGGTGAAGGTGTCTTCTAGTATGTTTTTGAAGACCTCAGCCTTTTCTTCATCTGTATAAACTATTCCATGTGGACCATGTAGTGGAGGAATTTCGATGGGTTTTTTGACTATTTTCCTCTGCATATTGTACAGGGATTTATCTTTGGGTTCAGCTTGTTTAATAGATTTTTCCAGGTTTTAATTTTATGACTATTTATTTGGTTTTTAATTTGCCTTTGAAGGGCATTCCTTTCTCGCTTGAAAGTTGGATCTTCGGTAGACTGAAATCTGGACCGGAATCTATTTTTAGTTTTAATAAGTTCTCTAATATCAGGAGAGAGTCTAAGATGGGAGTATTAATAGTTTTGGTCACACTTGCTGCAGTGATCGCCTGTGTGATAATGCTATTAAATTTAAGAATTACATCGTCAATTTCATTTGCATTGATTGTTGTGTTTCCATTAATGTTATGGAAAATATCGTCTTGAAACTTGATCCAATTACTTGATTTCATAGTTCTGAGTAGGGAAGGAAGGGTATTATTAAAGAGTAGATCAATAATTATTGGGTTATGGTCAATGCTAAGTTCCTTTACTGATTCGATATTGTCGAATGCTATATTTTTAGCAAACGCTATATCGAGTACTGAATTTATTGGGTTATTAGTAGCAAAATGAGTAAGAGAAATTGGTGCCATTATTTCTAAGCAATTGTTTATTGCCCAATCGTAAAGAATTTTTCAATTTCTGTTGGACGGTCCCCCGTTTCAACAAAGGTGTTTTGCATTAAAGTCCCCAAAGAGAATGGCTTTGTTGTTGTTTAAGAAAAAGGTATCTAGCTCCCTGGTATTCATGGCGCCGTGTGGAGGTTGGTAGATGCTGGCTATGGTAATAGTATAATTGCCGTTTAAGCACAAATTGATGGCCAAATTTTCAAGTGTATTGCAATTTATGCCTATTGGGTAATATTTGAGTGAATTTTTTACAAAGATGGGGTTTCCCCCTCCTCTGTGCGTTAGTCTATCGTTCCTATGGCATGTATAATTAACTATTTTAATGCTATCAGAATGTCTGAGATGAGTTTCCTGGATCCTGATAATATCGGGATCATGCTCAGCAACCGAGTTTTTAAATTCGTCGAGTCTTCCCCTAACCCCGTTAGCGTTCCAGCTAAAAATTCTCAGACTTATTTTGGCTATTGTTTACTTTACCCATTACTGTTTACCAACATTTGGTTTTGAAGCATTTTGAACATGTTGCTCATCTGTTCATATTTCTTTTGGGACATCTGGAGCAAAATGGCAGATTGATTTGAGGGATTTGGATTGGCTGTGTTTGAGTTTTTGGTGGTATTATTTTGGTTTGCTTGATTTTTTTTCCTTTCCTCCCAAACGTTCTTGACAGATTTGGGCGTATAATTTTTTAGGTTGATGGTAAAATCGCTGACATCTGTAACATTGCGATGGTATTGTATTATTATTATTATTATTATTATTTGAGTGCTTCAATTTTTACTTTGAAATAGCAGATACTTTCAATGTTATATATTTCCTGATTGATGGGATTTCTATTTAATACAACTAAGAAGAGGGGCATATTAGCGTCTGTTTTTTAGTATACTTATGTATTCTGGGTTCGGTCCCTGTTTTTTGATTTCATCTACTATTTCTGTTTGGTCGTAGTCTATTGTTAATCCTCTGATTATTATTTTCATTATTATGTTCTGCATCTTAAAGGTGTGAGATTTAAGTTTTTTGACAGATATAAAATTTTGGATTTTTCTGTGTGCATCTATTGTATCTGGGAACACTTTCAGTTTTCAATTTACCATTCGAGCCATAATTCTTGCTTCAACAATTATATTAATTTTGTCCATGAGGGCTGGCTTGTTTAGGGCTTCATCAATAATTATGGGAGGGATTCTTTTTTGCTTTATTTCCTGAATTGGAGAAGCAATTTCTTCCTCCATGTTTTCATTATTTACATCAATTTCTATTTCATTTTGATTTTCATTTAAGTCAGTTTGGATCTGAGCTTCATTTAATTCATTTTGAACTGGGTTTCATCGACCTCCAATGCTTTGAATTTATTAGTCAATTCTATGGGAGTTAGGTTAATTACGGAAGTATTTATTTTACTTTTTTCCCCTGTGATTTTTGCGGGGAGTTTGACAATTTTATTTTATTTATTTTTATAGAGGTGTTATTATGGGTTTCAGCAGTTCTTGGCATTTTGCTTTCTAATGCAGCTAGTGTTTCCTTTAACATTTATAATTCAGCATCTTTATGGTTTAAGTGCTGCTGGAGCTCTAGGTAGCTTATTTCATTTAACTTTTTGGAACATTTGAGGGCAAGTCCAAGATCAAAGTTTTTTGTTTAAATAATCTGTATTAGTTAGGTTATAATCATTTATATTCGATATTAAATTTTCAAGTTTTTCACTTAAGTTTAAACATTCATTATGGGAAAGTTATGTTTACTATGTCATTATTTATTTCAAAGACATTGAACTCTCTAATGCGAGACAAAATAGCAGTTACCTCTTTTTCCGAGGAGTTTATTTCATAATCCGAGTAATTGGTATCCATTTGTTATCCAAAAAGTTGACCAGGTTTGGTAATCGAAGAGAATTTTTTTTTCTGCACGTGCAAGCATGGGGAAACACAAGTAGAGAAAACTCTACGTTATTAATTTCGATATAACACTATTCACAAAATAATGATGTAGAAGGCAGGAATAATTACTAGTACATTTGCTATCACAAAGAAAGTTCACATGTATATCCAAAGAAAGGCGATGGAGATAGATTCAAAACAGGCACGTGGCCATAGCCGCCATCGTAGAAGGAGGAATGGTTCACTTTGTATGATGGAGTTTTTGGAAGATGTTTTAAGGGAAAGATTTAATAATTAATTTATTAAAGTTTCTCTACATCTATGTAGTAGTCGATTATTTCGTATTAGGGTGTATTTTTTTATTGCTTGGATGTTTTTTTTTATTGCATAAATCAATTTTATGGAAGAAATTTTTGGATAACTTATTACTGTAGGTTTTGAATGAAGGGTATTTGATGGATTTTCTAATATCGTTATTGCGCATATACCAATGGGTTTTTACAATCATTCTGAGGGCTACATTTTGAGATTTTTCGAGGATATCGAGAGTTGAGTTATCACAGTGGGACTAGACTGGATAATCATATCTCAGGATTGGTCTTATTATCAGGGTGTAGATAAGCAGTTTATTACTTCAACTTAATGTAGAATTACGCGCAATAAGGGGGTATATTTCATTAACTGCAATTTTGTATTGCTTTTTAATTAGTGTAACATGTTGTTTGAAAGTGAGTTTTTTTATCTAACGTTACTCCAAGGTATTTTGTGCAACAGGATCAGAGGATTTTATTATTTGCTAAGTAAATATCTGGTTCTATTTTTCTATAGTTTCTGGAAAAGAAGATGGCCTCTGTCTTGGAAACGTTCAGGGCAATTTTCCAAGTAGAATACTATTCTTCTAGTTCCTTTAAGTGTGTGTTCAGTGCGTGGCTTATAGTATTGGGGTTATGGTGTCGCGCTAGTATCGCAGTATCATCTGCCTACATGCAGAGAATGGTGTTGTGGTGTATTGGTATGTCGTTCACGTAATAATTGAAAATGGTCGAAGACAAAATTCTACCTTGCGGGTGTGAGATCAGCATTAGTTGAGTTTTCCTTCACTAGATGGCTGCACAAGTCTCGCGAATGAATAAAACGAATTGTGATATTTGGATAAAAACGTGGTGATTGAACCACTTTGCTTGTAGTTTTTCTAACATGTCGCCGTGTATCTGATCTCGGACAAATAAAATTCCATAATAATCCGAAACTGGTTAATGAGTAATCTCAATTTCTTTTTATATCACGCAAGCTAATTAAATTAATTCTATGCTATATTCACAATCGGAAGTCGCAAAAACCGTGACCTATGGGAAAGAATACGGGACTTCAGCTGCAATATATCTTGGATCTGAGTGAATACCATTTACTGTGACTGAAAAATTTCTATTATTTAAATAAGAGTTTAATATTTTAATTATGTAAGGGTTTTTTAAATTTAATGAATTTGTAGATCAGTCCTGTGTGCCAGACTCGGTCAAAGGCTTTCTGGATATCCAGGAATACCGTACGAGTATTTTGTCTTTTATACAATCCTGTTTTGATGTATTCCACCACTCGGAGGAGTTGGTGTGATGTGGACAGGTTTGGAATGAAGCCATGTTGCTCGTGAATTATTATATATCGTGGTTTTTCGGGTGATGCATTAGTCTATTCTGGATGATTTTCTCAGCAATTTTGCGAATAATTGGTAATAGTGAGATTGGCCTGTAGTTTTCTGCTTGAGTAAGATATTTTCCCGGTTTGAGAATCGGGATAACTGCATCAGTTTTCCAGGTATCCGGGAAGTCACCGAGATCTAGCATGTTTCGAATTATATTTCTGAGTTGGAAGATACAGAGATAGGGAAGGTTTTTAACCATTTTTTTGGTTATTCCTTCTCTTCTTGGTGCTTTTTTAATTTTTATGGTTTTGATATATTGTGCTATTTCGGAGGCTAGTGGTGGAGGGGGGGAGAGCACTATGGAATTTATTTTCGTTGGCTAGAAATCCGTGAACGATCTGTGTCGCTGTATTATCGTGTGTAGCTGTATTAATATTATTTAGTTTGAACTGACTCTGGAGAGAGTCAGCAAGTATTTCAGCTTTGTTTGTGTCACTAAGTGCGATACTAGCTGTGCCTTTAAGGGCTAATACTGGGGATCTCTTTTTTTAAGGCTTTGGCCATACCCCATAGAGTACCGTTTTCAGCACCCAGATTTTCGAGCGTTTCTTCCCATTCTTTGCTTTTGTGTAAGTGCACTTTTTACTGATTTCGTTTTGAATTCTATTTAATATTTGTTTATCGGCGAGGAATCGGGTAAATTGCCATGTTTTACTAGCTTTGTTCGAATAATTGCTTAAGTTCCTTACTGGTAAATGTCTGTTTGTTTGTCTGTATTGGTTTTAATGTGATTTTATGTGCACTTAAAATGTTTTGTGTTAATTCGATGAACTGATTATCAATTTCCTCCCTGCCCTGTGCTTTGGGTAGTGTTAATATTTGGATTGTGTTTTCTAAAAGTGTTCGTCTGAAAATTTCCTAGTTTGTTCTAGCTTTTGGTTCAGGCATTTGATATTTATTTTGTAAATCAAATTGTAACATCACTGGGTTGTGATCGCTATTCGATTCGAGTAGCGACTGGATTTGGTAGGGTCAATGAAAATTCTTCGTTAGTGCGATGTCGATGATGGAGGCGGAGTTAAATCCGTAGAGTGTGGGTGGTGCTAATATTTCTATGCCGTTCTGGTTGGCAAAATTTTTTAATGCGTTGCCACTGGATGAATTATATGTGCAGCCCCATTGGTGTGCTTAGCATTTAAATCTCCGCAAATTAATGAGATCAGCCCTAAATTTAGAATAGTTTGGATATCTTGCGGTACATGTGCGGCTCTAATAGATGGATATACATACATTGATGTAACAAGTTTTGGGTTTCCATCTGAGGGGGGTGAGTGCAACAATTGTTGCTTCTGCACCATTTAGTGAGGGTGTTGGAATTTTATAAAGTAGGAGAGGTCTTTTAATCAATATAGCAGTACCGCCGTATGCTCGGTGTGTTGTGGATGGTCTGACGTCTCTATGTGTGGTGTAGTTGGGTATAGTAAACTTCATACCTGGTCCTAGATGTGTTTCTTGAATTAATATTAAATCTGGGGAGAGCTTATCAATAAAGTCCCGTAATTCAACATCGTGGGACTTTACTTCTAGGGCGTTCCAGTAAACCAGTTTGAGTCCGAGGAGGAAGAATTTTATTTACTATTTGTAGGTGGTGTCGCGACTACACCCGAGATGAAAATATTCAGTTTATCTAAGTCATTGTCGACTTTTGACATATTATTAAGGGCTTCAAATAATTTAGGGGATTTATTGAATAGGTTATGTAATTCTCCTATTGCAGTTAAGAAATTAAAGTTACTAGGGCTATTATTATTAATATTATTAGTTGAAGTAATGGGGTTTTTTGCAAGTTCAAACTGGTTTGATGCTTCAGCTGACTTTTCGGCTATTTGTAGCACCCGCTCTTGAAGGATTTGGTTACTACAAACCTTTGCAAATGAAAGGTTTGTTGTTACCAGTCTTGTTTCTACTATATTGCTCTCAATTACTTTTTGAGTGGTATAGCCTTTCTTGGGTTTTCTCTTCTGGAATAATGGACAACTCAGCCAGGAGACCATATGATTCGATTTGCAATTTATGCATAGTGGATTCTTCATTTTTTCTTTTATCTTCATTCACATGTGCGGTGATTTTCGCCGCATTTAGGCTCATTTATGGTACTCATCCTGCAATTTTTGAAGGAGTGGTGAAAGTAGTTACTATTGTAACATTGCGTGGTACCTTGCTTCTTTTTAAAGGGTACTATTTTGACCACTATGTGCATAATGGCTTGTACCTTATAGATATCTAGGACTTCCTCCCCTATTCTTACTTCCACCATGAATATAGGGAGTTACTTTTTGGTTTTTAATTGCTTTAGTTGAGCAACTTTATCGACTTTTATGCCTTGGTTTTCAGGGAATTCTTTAGTATCCTCTATTTCGGCATGTATTGCTAAGCCTTTTATGCATACCTTTAAAGGCCTCTCTTTTATCGGTTGAATTACGTAGTTTTCAGCCTTTAATGCAATGAGAAGGGTAGTTATTCCCCTGTGGTCATCTTATGAGTCAGGGGCTACCTTTATATATTGTCCCGAAAGTTTGCAAGGGGATTTCGGGAAGTTTCTATTACCGTCTTGCACTATAATCTTATAGTTTTGCGTTAGCCAAAGTATGATTGGCTAGATTTTGGGTGGTTGTGGGGGGAGGTAAGCGTCCGCATCGTTGGAATCTACTGCCGCTAGAGAGTTAAAACTATTGCTCGTATTTATTTGATTAGCGTTATTTAATTTTATGATGGTTGGATTCTTAATAGCTTTAGTTGGCGTAGTGAATTCCTTTTCATCAGTTGTACTTAGACCTTTAGGAGCTCAGTTAGTTGAGTTTGGTTTGATTAAGGCTTATCGGTTACGTTGCACGAATCCGCCATTCTTTTGTGGAGGTTTTTAAGACTATTGCTTTTATGATTGTTAAAGTATTTTTTACACTTGGTAACTGGGCAAGTAGAAACTGAATTCAGCTCACCTGTCAATCTTGTCATTTTGGCTTCTGTTGCCTTCAGCTGGATTTGGAGGTCTTGCGTCAGTGGGCATTCTCTGGCTGTAGCATCAGCTTCTTCTATAGTGATGAGGATGTTAAGATATCCAATTCCGGCATGTAGAACTTTGTACTGCTTCGTCAGGAGTGTGATCGTGTCACAAATATCACTCTGCATCGTGGTTGGTGTATTGCTCTCCGGAGTCACACTCCCCGTGTCCATTGTATCAGTGGTAGCCGCAGAGTCCACATTAGGTTTAGAAAACTCCCTAATTCTGATACATGTATTCCCTATAGAAGTCGCACTTAGGAAAAAACTGAAATAAGCGGGATATACAACAACAAAAGCTTTCCCCCTTTAAAATATTCCTTTAACTTAATAGATATCAAAATATTTCTTCTTCTAAAAGAATGTTCTGAATATTTATTTAATAGTTACAGCATTATCCAAAAACTCTTTTTAAAGTAATATTAAGCTTAAGGTTTATCATGTGTAGGGTTTATCCAAAAATGTTTTCCATGGAACACGTATTTACTACAAGACAAAAAAATATATTTCAAATCATTAATGCGGTAATATATACTACATTGATTCTAAAAATTTTATAAGTACCGATACCCTTTCTCCCCCAAAAATATTTTTCTTAGCTCTAGAGTGAGTTGATTATCGAGAGCAATTACTTAAAGTCACGTATCCGAGACAGAACACAATGTACCCGCGATAGCCTAGTTGTCATGGAAGAGAATTCGCGACCTGTGTCGTTTTGGTAGAGTCGTAAGTTCGAGACTTTTTCCACTAAAGATCCATCATGTAGTGGGCCTGATGCACGTTAAATTTATCGAGAACCCAAGTCCTTCCGTTTATGTAGTGTGGTAGTTTGGAGAGAGAGATGTCAGTTCAGGTGCCCTCCTCATCTCTTGACCGTAATGAGGTCCGTCGCCAACCGCCCTTGTGTTGCTTGACAGAGCGATGTGCAAGTCCGTCGATTATGTGTCGCTCGTCTCGTAGCGTCTAGCGAGTGGGATCGTACAGCTTTGAAACTTCTAACCTCTTGCACTGATCGGCACTACTCCATTTCTCATGACAATGTAGATCTCACACCTGGATCGTTTCCGCTTTACAATCTACACTTTCTGGTTACCGATCTGCTTCGACAGAAACTTTTCGATCCAATCGGTATCAAAATGCAGAGAAAAGCTATATCATGCTCGTGTTCCGTCGCGAGCAGCTCTCCAACGATTCACGAACTGGATGGCTCGTACCAAGTGAAAAGCGTCTCTGATCCTCACTCATTTCGTCGCAAAGTGTTTTTACCCTTTTTCGGAAAATCTTATCGAATTGTTTCTTTCCAAACGTATTCGAAAGGAACTCCCTAGCTCGCACACACCAATCCTGTGTCGGTGCTGCTTTACTCGATCGCCGTCGCACAAGCACCAGAATGGAAATATTACGAATTGATCTGGAATGCTTTTCAACTACGTGCGAAGAACTCCGTATGCGTCATGCTATACCATGTCGAAGTACCACTCCGTGTCTCTCCAAATATCTCCACCTGAGACTGAATGTGTCAGGGCCAAAGCCCCTCGACTTGAATTCGCCTCGTAGTCGGATCACTGCTGCTACGTTTCGAGTCTCTCGTCGATGGGATCGTAAAATCCGAAGTTTTCCCTCAGCCTGTCTGTGCCACGACCGTGCATTTAGCTACACTTAGAAGCGAAATTTCTGCATTCACACGCGGGAATTAATTACTTCTATTTCATCCTCCATTTTTTTTCTTTCTACATTATCATCGGATTATTCATCTCTCACTTAAAAAAGGCTTTAAAAAGTATATTACTTCCTTCAGTTAATATATTGTCTATAGTTCTGACATGTTCAACATTTTATTCAATAAAAAAACTAAAAAAATCACATCATCGTGCTATCTTTTCATCATTTAGGGTATGACATACAATACTAATTTATCTCCTATTACTTGGACACTTGAGTCCCTTCTTTATTTAGAAATTTCATATTTTGGGGCATCATTCTATCAATGTATTACTTCATTCTCGTAATAAATCATTTCCTCGTTCTATTATTACCAACACATATTAGTTTAGTTCAAACTCCCATCATTACTCCAATACTAAATTTTTCCTTCGTGAAGTGCGTGTACAGTAGCTGCTGAAAGCATATGAGTGATCGTAGGTTAATGGTGTACAAGAGTCAAATCTGGCTGTGCTGCATCAAACAATTATTGATAATTCTATAAGTTTTTTTAAACCAAATAAATTTAGATAAAAGGCACAGATTAAGGAATATAATTAAAAACATTGCAAAAAGGCTGAAATTCTAAATATGATTTAAAATTCCAATTACGTATATAAGCGCAAACTATGGTACGGGTTTCCCTTCACCTAGTCAAACAAGTTTAAGACAGAAGAGTTAAAAAAGTGAGACGATAATGATGAAATAATAGACACTCAATTTAAATTTGATGAAAAGTGTATGTGCCATGACAGGAAGGACATTTTGGAGCATTATCTCTATTATCTTATTTAAGAATATCTTAATTAATTCTACACACATTAGCATCATATGTAACTATATTTGCTCAAATTTCAACGTATGTATTACATTTCTGACTCCAAAATTAGAAAATTGTTTTCAGTTCAGTTTACAGATAAAACATCAGTTCAGCTAGCAAACTTTACTGAAATAAATCTTAAATTAGCAATGATTTTTCTTTCCTGTGACATATTTAATATATTCTCATAAATTTTCTAATTAAATTTAATGTAATAAGATGTGTAGATGAAAAGTGAATCTGTAATCTGAAATTACTTCAAGGAAGCAGACTTCAGGGACAACGGGTTTTGAAGTATTACGGATGCGAATGTTGGGATGTACACGGTAACTCTTGCCTACAGGGATACTGAGCCCATTCACATTGCACCATCGCCAATTTATTGACTGAGGTTTGAAATCGTTTCTCAATTAGGTTTATAGTCGACCCTTTCAAGGAGATCTGTAAATCGTCGACATACAGAGATAATAATACTGATAGTTGGAGTTGGAGGAAAAAATGAGTATTAGATGATAAATAAAAAGAATTGGGCTTTAAATACTTCCAAAGAGAACTCCCATATATTGAGTATTACAATTCTAATGCGAGCTTTAAATGATTCAAAAGAAATAAAGTTGTCAATGAAAATAGTCGAATTCCCCCTAAAATCAAAATGAAATAAAGTGCGAAGATCTCCAGAGCTCCAAGTACAGTCATATGCCTTTTCGATGTAAAAAATCTAAGACAAAATGATTCCTCCCGGAGAAAGCAGTATGAATCTTACTTTCGAGCATTAAAGTACTACCAAGAGTGGATCTTCCCTTACGGAAGTCATTCTGAAAGGGAGAAATGCATCGGCTCTTTCCAACTGATAAACGGGATGAGCACTGACTCTAAATTCCAGGGTCTTGCAAAATCAGCTCGTTGGTTCAGTAGGTCTATATTTGAGAGGATCCATCGAATTTTTACCAGACTTCAAGATGGGAATTTATAACTATGGTTTCCTGCCACTGACTAAGAAACACATACTCAATCCTTATTCCATTGAATGGGTGAAAGAGACTCACTTAAGTTCACCTCGTTCTAAAGTGGTGGAGCATATAATAAACAATTTCATCAGGGCTTGGTATAGGTATTGTGAGCCAATGATAATGTTTTTCTCAATTCTTACTTATCAAAGTCACATTAGTAAGGTAGAGATTGCCGACATCTGAAGTTCATAAGTGTCTGCTCAGAACGATTCTTAGTCGCTAGAAATATAGTGCTATAAGAATCAGAGCTTGACACATTAGCACATGAGTGGCTGATAATATTAGCATCGTCAAGTCAAGAGTGAACAGCATTTGCAGCTTTCTCTTTTTCCAAATCTGCTGATTAATCGTAGACGATGTGATGGAAGAGACATTCCTGATCCAAGATTTTCTCTCACCATGACATCTTAATCTACGCGCAAAAACATTTGCCAGTTAAAATACAACGAGGTTCTTAGATGTGTGGTATCATTGGAAAATACCCCCACAGTCTCTTTTGTTCCTTGTAGGATGTTTGACATTCATCATTCCACCATGATATACTTACCTTCCACCGCGAGAGGAAAAGAACTCTCATGAATCGGTGCATTGGCATAATCCATAACAGAAGCAGTAAAATTTTGAGCAAATGCAACTATGTACCGGGTCTGAACCATTGCGCCAGTTATAACTGCCAAACGTGTGAAACTAGTTATCTTAGTCTGCTCGATTGAAATAATAAGAGAGAGAACGTAAACGCATCTTATCATCATAAACCTAAGAGACTAAGATAGGGAAATGATCAATATTATGTTAAACATTATTAACCTCTAATATCAACAACAGCAGCAGTGTCGAAGAACTAATGGCTAGATCAAGGGAATGAAATGGTCTAGTCGGCGCATGGAAATACGTTTTTTCGTGAGCGATGAGCACACAAAGAGAGATAGTGATAGGAAATTAGCTGCTCAATCTGCCGACCACGATAATTAGTACCATCAATCCTCACTGAGGGCTGTATCCATTAAAGTAATCTAGCAGAAGGAAAGGAGCTGGTAATTGGTCGACTAACTGGTTCGAGTCCATTTGTGATACCTCATCATAAAGTGGTAGATAAATGCCTCAGGCTGTGATTAATCTGCGAGTATGGATCCGCACAGACACAGCCAGCAATAATGTGCAGTATAACGCCTCTATTAAGATAATTCTAGAAAGTGAGTATGCATAAACTCCGAAGTGAAGATGCAGCTACATACCATCGTACAAAAATATACCCTCGTACTCGTGTTGTAATGCTACTCTTCAGAAAAGTCTCCGTGAAGAGCTACGCATACAGGTTGGTGCAAATATATAATGTTATTGAGATCTTCTAGTCAAAATAGCAAATTGTGGCAGTTCCAAGAAACAAAGGAGACCATTATTTCTTCACCGGAGCTCTGCTTATTGAGCAAAAAGTGTATGTATAGACAGGCCCACTCTCATGCTACAGGGTGATTAATTTAAGAGTACCCACTGGCTTTTCTTACTACCCTTAAATCTGACGGATGTAACAACTAACACTGAAATATAACTGTTTGAACCTCGTTAAAGTGTGTGAGACAATTTCCAACATTGTTGGGCTGTTACAATTTTATTTGTGAGGTAAAACAGAAATGGAGACGCAAAATGTTACTTAATCCTGTGATAATTTTATTTCTGAAAAGCATAATTTAATTCAAATTTTTTACATTATCATTCCTTACAGCAAATGTTGAAAATGTTCGCCACCATTTTGAATGCAAACATGAACATGTCGAAGCAAGTTTTTTTGACACACTTCGCAACAATGTTGGTGTCATTGACGAGATTTCTTCAGTTATGGTTTGTTTTAATTCATCGATGTTTGCTAGACTTCTCTGGAAAATCCTATCTTTGAGATAACTACACAAAAAAACTCTAACGGAGTAAGGTCTGATGATCTTAGTGGCCAGAGGCCTATTGAAAATAAACGGTCATCAAAGAATTCCTTAAACCCTTCCATTGTTAGGTTTGAAGTGTGTGGAGTGCCTTAATCTTCTGAAACCAGCAGTAACAGTCCTGTATTTCCGGTGAAGCAATAAAGGTTTTAATTATGTCCAAGTACACTTTGGATATTGATGGTTTGGATAAAAAAATTGGTCCCATCACTTGTCGCCTTAAGAATACACACCACATACTAATCTTTTGGATGTGTAAAGATGATTTTCATAGATCATGGGGACTCTCCTGTCTCCATAGGCGGAAATTTTGACCATTTACATAGCCATTGAGGTGGAACCAAGCTTTATCTGAGAAGTAAACATCATTAAGCTTTTGAATGTTGTAGAGAATAAATCGGCGAAACCAAATATAAAAATGCAGTCGTTTTCCTTATTCACTTGGACACAATTTCTGCACGGATTGTGAAGGATACGGGTAAAATTTCAAATGGAGCCTCACAGCCTGATACTCGTAAAGAAAAACACGTTCTTTCTCAGAATAACAAGCCATTTTCATTAAAAACAAAGAATCAGTTCATGCAGATGATTTTTATTGCTGCTATTCAAATTCTTACGAAATGAAGTTTTAAAAATAAAAACAAATGAAAAAGTTGAAAGAAGCAGATTATTTGCTCAAATAATTTGGGCAGAATCGGATTAAAAATTTCTAATGAAGTTCACGCGAATTTATGCTTAAAAATTAAGGTTTTGCATTTAGAAAGTGGGGAGAAAGAAAAGAAAAAAGACGATACCCGTCCATTAAACATAGACATATTGAATAAGTAATGATGTTGAAAGTCTAGCTGTATATATTATAGATGTGGATAATGTAAATACAAACGGATATTCCTTTAAACTGATCACCCTGTATAATCGTCATCTGATGGATACAAGATTAACCCTGCGGACCCATTTATTTTTGGAATTTTGGGTGGTTTCTTCCTCCCTTCGTGTTTTGCTTCTCTCAGATGGGCATATTAATTGCTGGTGTATTTAATGCTGGTGACTATTATATTAATTCGCTGACTTTTCTTTGGGAATGGCGGAAAAGAATTAGAAGGAGGGTTATTAGTTTTGGAATTAGTTTATGTAGATCTGGTTAGGAAGGTCTTTTTGGCTGCAGTTGCATGAGTAACGCCAGAGACTGGTATACAGAGAAAAATACAATACACCTAGCCTATGAGTAGGAAATTTTGTTCTTTACTTTCACTACAGTAATCTACTTTTCAGTACTCCATGTTGGACAATAATGGGAATACGAAAAATGGTCAGCCTTACAATTGGAACATCGCTCCTTTGATTGATATTCTGAATTGTTGTGGTACCTCAGCCCGAAGAGAGCAAGAAGTTAACCTCGATAGTAAGTTTAGGAATGTCCAAACCGTTGGAATTGGTAACATCTTAGCGTATTTGATATATACGACCACGGTGAAGAAAAGCGGTAATTACAGAGCCTGGAAGATCAGGCCTCGAAAATGTCTGGATGAGGCGCTTTGTATGTAACACCTTACCATCCCGAAGAATTGAAATACGCCAAACTGCTCAAACTTTTTGTTTCGACTTGTTTTCTAATATACCATTGGTAGACACGTTTAGTTGACAAGTTTAGCTACGGAGAGGGCAACGCTGGAAAAATTGACCGTTGTATGAGGAGCGACGGTGATACCAAATTGGACTATATGCTGCAGATTTATAACGGCTGAAGCCTGTTTCGAACATATTACCTTGAGGAACAATTCTCCACAGCGCATTTTGCTAATGATTTTTTCAGTCCAAATACTGCTCGTGATGGCCTTATCGATGAGAAAAGAAAATACTACATTGGAAGTGTCGGAAGTTTTAATTCCAAAGAAATGAGAATTTAAATTAGTCGGCAACGATTTCTCCACTGCAAGGGAAGAGGTTGATAAACTTCCATGAAGGGTACAAAGAAGATTTATCAGGACCAGCACAAGTTAATTGCTCCAACTTCGTAGATTGAGAGGAGGTTGATGGATGTAGGCCTCCATCAGGGCACAAAGAAGAGTTAGGATCATAGGGTTTGGGGGGAGAGGCTATTATTCACTTCAGTGCGCCTCCACCCCCAAGGAGCCAACAAGGGGAGGCAGCCCGGTGGTCATCTACCAAATGTCAGGTGCGGCACTGATCCCAAAGGTGGCGCTGAAGTATAGTATTACAGTTTCGGGTGAGGACCCATAGGTTCACTCGAGGCACTCCTAACTTTATAGCACTATCTTTGGGATTCGAAGATATTGCCATAAGGTTAGGAGTGCCTCGCATTCTCTTTTATAGCGACATCTTTTCCTAACTCCTAATCCTAAAGCAATATCTTTTTCCTCAAAAGCAATTACCAACCGACTGACAGGAGCGTCCTGTCAGTCGGTTACTCCAGCCTCCCGTCTACGGGGAAGCATTTGCAAAAGGGAACGTAACAGGATCTCCAGATTCCATTTACCTCCGGTACGGATCGTCGCACATGGCAAACATGTGACTCAGACCAAAAGATGAATACTAATATTGATGGTACAAAAGCAAATTTTTATTGATAAAATCCCCAAAGAAATTAACCCAAAGTAAATAGAAAAAGAAAAGAAAAACATAAAAACCACAATTTAGTAAAACCACTAAAACATTTTCTAACTGAAAATAAAACAAAAATCTGTTAAATGATCTCGTTAGATAAACTCTAAGGAAGCAAAAAAAAATTCTTTCTTTTAAAAAATTTCCCTCTGGTGTGTGTGTGGGGGGGTCTCGGTAACGTTGTCCACCGTAATCACCCGAAGATGAGCCTCTGAGAGGAAGGGGGGAAATGATTTGATTGACAAGAAACAGGGTCGAAAATTGAGAAGGATCACTAGAGTATTCTTGGGGCGTGTCTCCCGAATTTACCAAAGACAATAAGCCTCATGAAAAAGAAAAAGATCACTAGGGTCCCTTGGAGTCGTGATGCCCGTACCTACCTAAAGAAGGTCGCGCATAAACTTTTTGTTGGAGTACCAGCGACTAGTTACCGCCGCTCTTTCTCCGAATACGTACTCGGGATGAAGAAAATATGAGATGCCGAAGCATCGTCGGAAGGCTCAGCTTTTAGGTTGCAACGTCAGAGAGGCAGGGAGGAGGAGGGAACCAATTATAATTCGAGTAGGATAGGTGTGCAGCGGTCTGGAGAAGGCTGACTTTTCGCGCATGATGGGAGGAGCGTCCTGGTCAATGTCTTGATGGAATGGTTGAGATTATGAGAGAATTATGAAATTATGGAGATATGGATCAATCCGGAAAAAGGCTGGTTCAATGAATGGCCATGATGGGATGTCTGTTGGGTATTTGAAGTTCCGGGAATATTACTCAGTTGACGGATGGAGGGGTTTGAATGAGAAGCTACTGAATCTTCGAATTTACTAGCTTGTTTTCAGATAACTTTCGGGATTAAAGGGAGGTGAAGTTCGTCGTGAAGAACTCTTTTCAGAATGAATATGGTTGTTTTTCCTATTATTCAAAGTGCTATGAAATCTGTTTCGAAATAATTGTAAATAATCGATATTTTTGATGGATGTCATGCAACGAGTTTCACATCCATAAGTGGAAGTATTGCATATAGATTAGTCGTTTGTTACGTAGGTTGAGTATGGATTTTCTTCTTAGGAGTGGCATGAGATTGAAAAGTCTTTTTTCGAATTTGGTTTTGGTTTGCTTGAAGTTGAGTTAGGGGTCTATTGTGATTACGAGATATAGTGGGTACTTAATGTCCAAGGGATGTTTTTTCTGTGGAGTGCAGTTCTGGTAGTCTATAGTAGAAATTGCCTTTTTAAAAAAATATTGGAAATGATTTTTCCGGATTGATCGTGATTCTCCATAATTTAAGTCATGATTGTAATTTTTTCAAATATTGTTGAGAACGTAGGAAGCTGTTTTTTGGATAGGCGGCTTTACTCGTGATGGTAG
Source organism: Nephila pilipes (assembly GCA_019974015.1). Taxonomy (NCBI): domain Eukaryota; kingdom Metazoa; phylum Arthropoda; class Arachnida; order Araneae; family Nephilidae; genus Nephila; species Nephila pilipes. The sequence continues at coordinate 111,173 of BMAW01039077.1, forward strand.
CGTCGCCTGCACAGAAGCAGAGGTTGGCTGTTGGTGTGGTGGGGAAGTCATAAGTGAAAACGAAAAATAAAAAAAGGATATAAAATGCTTCCTTAAGGAGTTCCAGCGTTAGTTTTTCCTATTCTTGATTTTCTGTGTTGTAGCCTGACCTGGAAAATTCTTTTGTTTAAGTAGCTATGTAGAGTTTTGACTAGATATGGAGGGAACTTAACTTAATGAATTTGTAGATTAGGCCTTCGTGCGAAACACGATCGAAGGCCTTTTGCGCATCTAGGAATACAGCTATGGTAGTTTTGCCTTCGTTGAAACCAGAGATGATTGTATTAGGGAGTCAGCTGGTGGCCGGTTGAAGTTTTTGGAGGGAAGCTATGTTGTTCTGGTGGAATTACGTTATCGGTGTTAGAAAATTGCCCCAGTCTTGTAAGAATTATTCTTTCGTAGATTTTTGTAAGGAATGAAATGAGGCTGATAGTTCTATAATTTAGAGGAAGTGTGTGATCTTTTCCCGGACTAAGGATGAGTGTGATAGGAGAATGATTCCAGGCCAGTGGGAAGTAAACTGCTGTTTGTAGAAAATGCAACACCATGAAGGAATCATCAGAATCAAATGAAATTCGCAGCAAATGTCAATTATAGGATATTATGCAAATTAATAAAGTTTCAGAGCCATCGCGCGTGCGCGGCGCCCTCTGAATTGATGCTGAAAGCGTATAAATAAAGTGCTGTAGCGGGACGTTGAAAAAAGTCTATGATTATTTGTTAGTGGCAAACGTTTAGTGAGACCTGAGTATGCCTCCACGACGGAAGAATAAGAAATTCAAGCAACTTACGGAGTTTGAACGAGGGAGGATAATCGGCCTTCGAGAAGGAGGATTTTCCTATCGCGCAATAGCAGCTCGTATGCAGCGGAACAGTTCCACAGTGATGCGAGTTTGGAAGCAGTGGACCGACGAGCACCGAACAACTCGAAAAACAGGCACTGGACGACAGAAGGTGACGTCAGAGCGCGATGATCGACACCTGCTCCGCATGGCGGTGAATGATCGCACAGCTTCCTACAGGCAGCTGGCAGCACGTTGGTCTACTGGTACAGGTGTACAATTGTCGGCTTCGTCAATTCGTCGTCGTCTGCTGCGCCGTGGATTGCGTGCAAGGGTGCCTTTATACAGGATTCCCCTCACGGCGAATCATCGACGGCTGCGTCGGCAGTGGGCTCTTGAGCACAGAGACAGGCGAGCTGATTGGCACCAAGTTGTCTTTTCAGATGAATCACGCTTCAATTTGTGGACCCATGATGGCCGTGTTCGTGTTAGACGTTATGCCGGTCAACGCTGCCTTCCTGAGTGTATTATTGAACGACATAGTGGTCGAACACCCGGAGTTATGGTCTGGGGTGCGATTTCGTATCATGGACGATCCAATTTGATACGAATTGAGGGTAATCTCAATAGCAACAGGTACGTCCGTGAAGTGCTACAGCCCGAAGTCGTTCCTTTCCTTCAAGGCATCCCTGGAGCTATCTTTCAGCAGGATAATGCACGCCCACATGTTGCGCGGACTGTTCGAGACTTCTGTTCAGCACAACGCATGCAACTTCTTCCTTGGCCTGCTTATTCACCGGATATGTCGCCTATTGAGCACGTGTGGGATATGGTTGGTCGGCGTCTCGCTCGTGATCCGCGTCCTGCAGTTTCCAAAGACGAACTTTGGTTGCGCATACAAGCGATATGGAATTCTCTTCCTCAAGCAGATATTCAACATCTGTTTGACTCCATGCCACGTCGTATAGCAGCACTTATTGCAGCGCATGGTGGCTGCTCCAAATACTGATTTCGGACGCTTAATTTGTTTCTTTTGTTTTGAAAATTTCATCATTTATTTGTATCAGTACAAGTCGTTTCTGCATTAAATTTCATTTGATTCTGATGATTCTTTCATGGTGTTGCATTTTCTACAAACAGCAGTATAATTTAGGAGAAGGCCTCTATTGTAGATTTTGATGAGATGGGTGATGGCTTTCAAAGGCATATACTTCAATGCTATGTTTCTAATCTTGTATTTTCCTGGGGCTTTTTGATCTTTAACTCGATAATACTTTCACATATTTCAGAGGGCGAAGTGAGGTGTAGTCTCCACTATGCAGCTCCAGATATTGTGCTACTGTTCTTTCCCCTTTTTCTTTCTGGTAGTCTGAGTCTGATTATTGTGTGTGACGATGTATAATTCCCACATTTTTTTTCCAAGTTATTTTCGCGTGCAAAAAATCAGGATTCTGGTCCTGGTCTCACCCTCCCCACAGTTTTGTAATTAACCGCTGAGACAACTTGGGTGACTTGGAAAGGTTAACACGTTGAGGAAAGTCACAGAGTTGAATGTTAGTACAAATTACCCAAAGAAGCATCTGATGCCTTGCAGCACCCCAGCCGGACCTCCGTGCCTAGGGCACGTAAAGAGTTCCACACGTTACGAAGAGCACTTTTCAGTTCCTGAGCGGAACTTGGTGAATGCTGAAGGTCTACACGTTGTCTTCCGAGTATATCCCACATATGCTCGATAGAATTCAGATCAGGTGAGTGAGCAGGTTACGGCAAGCGTTGAATATTTTCCGTTACAATTGAAATTATCGATCAGGTTCGCAAGGTGACGGGGCGCATTACCAGCTGTAAACATGAAGTCAGAACCGACAGCACCTTGAAATGGACTTCCATCAGGCTCAAGAACTTCATCTCTGTATCTTTTAGCACTTACAGACCCCATCTCGAAGGCATGGAGGCCTGCCCACACCGTGAATCCTCTAGATGGAAACTGATATCTGTCCATGATGCTTCCGGGTGAAAATGAGTTTCACGAGCTTGCCATATTATGTTGGAAATAAATTACTCGGATCCCGCCAGGAGGCGCCTTGTCTCGTGTGAGTGAGAGCGCACGGGTTCATGGGTAATATTTCACAGAATGCCTTTGGATCTTGACCGCGTAAGGCGGGTTATTTCTCCTGACAGCAAAAAGCGGGTTAAATTGTAATATAGGCTATGTGGAAGCCTTCTGTAGTTGTAAATATTTATTTATGTGTGATTGGCACGTGGAGTCCTAAAATAAATGTGTAATTTAAATTAATTGCTCTCCCTATATTTTGGACTTAGTGGATAAGACATTCTCCAACATATTACAACCTGATGAAAATCAGTCATCAGACTAAAGCGAGATTCGTCACTGAACATCACATTGGCTCCATGTTCCAAACTCCAGTTTAAAAGAGAATTTATGAGAAGATGAGAGGGGAATGCAAACTGTTGGTCATCAGGCATAGAGATCAACATAATGGATGCTCCTGTAAACAATTTGTTTGAAAACTTGTACTTCTATGAGCACTGAACTCTATTCCCTGGAACAATTGTCCCTCTGATGCCACACATTTATCGTCAGATATTGGCGAACGGTTGTGACTTTTGGCCGACCTGGTAATGGTTGTTGGTTAACATCTCCCACACTTTGAAACCTCTACCAGTATCGACATCCCACACTGACACACGAGATACTTAGGTTTGTGATCGACAGGATTCGAGCATTCCAACGATTTTTCCTTTCACAAACATTACCAATTATCATTTTTATGCCATCATTCGTTTTGTTTAATAGTTAACAACGTTCCTTCGTTTACGAATTGCATGAAACCTACCTGAGAAGCTAATGCTGAGTGAGTCGGTTTACTCGCGTTCAAGTGTTATGCACATGAAGACGTGGACTGAAAAGTTTATAGCATAAAGACAAAATTTCAGTATCAACAGATAACTCTCAAGTTATTTCGAGCAATTTCACCAATCTTTACGAATTCTGTTTAAACTTTTGGACACAAGTGTATATGCTTAGATCCCAGAAATATAAATAAAACAATTAAGCCAGAACATCGCGCTGCGCAGTATGTTTCGTATGCTACTACGCTACCGGTACAACGGCGGTGCCCAAAATGCGCGGTACAGCGACAGCAGCCGGCCTACGTACAGTACGCGGCGGCGTGGCTGCGTAAGAAGGGGTGCCGCGATTGTTTTCGATGGAACAAAACAGCAACGAGTCGATGAACCATTGAAAAGCTGTTTATCGCTATTTATCGCAACAAAAAAAGATTTCTTGCGGAAAAAAAAAAAAAAGATTTGGAAAAGCGTTGGAACGATTGTATCACCCTAAAAGGTGATTAACAAAAGGTGTTATGTTGATGAATAAAAAAAAATTTTGCAAAAAAAATGTTGTTTTCAATGTTAGTCTTGGGAGTTATTGATTGATGTGTTAGTAAAAAATTTTATGTATTATATTTAAATGAGGATTTTGGGTCAATTTCCGTAGATGAGCATAGCTCTGTACACTGTATCTTCAATTCTCCATTTGATAGATATAAAGAGAAATATATTGCTTAGCCTCAATTTCTTGGGCCTTTTTTTTCGAATTGTACACCATTTAGAATCGGAAAAATTCGACTGGTGACAATTATTTCATTTTGGCTTTATTTAGACTGCAATACATGAGAGAATGCTTAGCAAATATATATCTATATCTTGGTAAGTTGTCCCCTGCAAAGCAGTATATGGACGTACGAACCTTTGACTATTTAAACAGCGCAGAGGATTCGTAACGTACAATTGCATTCGGCAGTTAAGATAACCTGTTTTAATTTTCGTTGATTATTGAAGGCTGTTATAAGGTAAAAAATGTTTAATTGGGAGGGAAACGGCTGTACTTTTTCGTTATGATGTTTTTGACCCGAGTGACATTGATTAAAAAGTACTTCCAAGTGGCTCTCAACAGTTCAAGTTTAGAAATTACATCACAACATGAATCACCCATGAGCATTTGATAGACTTGGGAACACTGCTTATTCCCTGAAGTGCTTTCTGAATAACAAAAGCAGATTTATAAAATAATTATTTGCTCAATAAGGAAAGTATAAAAACGTGAGTTAGCTGAAACTTTATCACCATCGAAACAATTGAGTAAAACAAGTATTTTATTGAGGCATAAAAAAGATAGATCTATGAAAAGAGTTTAAACATTCCTCCTGGCGTGATAATACAAAAAATGCAACTATACCAAAACTTCAAACTAACAATACAAAACTTCTTTTAGTCTAAGACAGGAAAATTTTATACACTTCAGCATAACATAGAACTAAATTGTTGACTACAAAAATATACATAACATACGTACAGCATAACATAGAACTAAATTATTGACTAGATGCACGACCCTTTTAGTTTGTTTATATTGTAGACAAGTTAGTGCATGTAGTGGCGTTATTACGTTCCTGTGTGTGTGTGTGTATAAACCTGTTTTCCGCCATCTGTCTCGTAACGTGCCATACTTGTTATTAACTTAATTAGCTTGACCCTTTTAATTCATAGGCGTGTGTCAGTGGAATTTTTTTTATTTTCGTTTCTGAGGGATTATCTCAGTTTTTATTATTATTTAGTTGTTAGCGTGTTGATGGAAATCGAAAGTTTATATTTTTTGAAGAAAATTGGACAATAAGTTTTAGTAATAACAGTAAAACAAGTTATACACACCATTGTTACTACAAGTGACAAATCAATGGAAATAAGTTTTGTCGATGTTCATTCACAAAAGGTATTACATAACACTCAGTATTTATGTAACATACTGTATTTTAAGCACCCACCTATATTTATATTTTACTCGGAACGTAAAAAGCGCTACTATTTTATTTACTGTGATGTATTTAAATTTCCATAACAATAAAAATATATCACAATTTTATTATTTTACATTAAACTTTGTGCAACCCCCTGATGTTGCTCAGGGACCCCCAAATCAATTTTAATTTTCCAGGGACCCCTGGTCTACAGTGAAGAAAAGACCAAAGGAAATAAATGCTAAAGGTATCCCCAGGAGACCACTTTCCTCTTTACGGGTCGCCGCACACGGAAAAATACACGTTAGTAAGTCCAACAGTTATTAATATAAAATCATATAGAAAAATTTGACAAAATCGGAAAGTAAAAAAGGCACGAAAATTTTTATTTTACGAAATTTTAAACCCAAACTACGATTGATTTTTAGCATAACGAAAACAAAAAAAATCAATGATTAAATAGTAACTTAGAGTATCAAATAAAAATTTGTTGTAAATGTATATATGTTCTATATTGGTAGAATAAGAGGAGGGCCAAAGGTGGGGAAAATCGCTATGGTTCCCAGAGAAGCGTCACTTGTTCCTACCACAGACAAAAAACACTGTGGGATAGAAGAAAGATAACTAAGGGTCGCAAATCCAAACTTATCTGAAAAAAGTAATCCCTGAAGGAGAAGCGGTTTTTTTGTGTAAGAAAAGAACTAAATTTGAAACATTGGTGGCAGAAGAGATTAACTGCCAAGAGTTCTGAAAGAGGCAATTGCATGATTTTACCTTCAAAGACTGCTCTGAAACATGTTTGTGGGAAAGATATGGTAATCTTTTCTCAAAGAATGAGTGAGAGAGAATGATGTGCAAGCATTTTCATGACATTCCCCCTTGCCTGATCCGGCCCCCCCCCCAACAGAGCATGTTTGGGAACAGATAAAATATGACCTGTCACAATATTTTAAGTTTCAACATAAAAAACTCCTACGAAGTACACCATGCAAACTATTATGATATTTTTATTGATGAAAATATGATACATTTTAATACATTTAAATGTTGAAATATATGAAAATTTTTTTAATTCCAAAATTTTAAACATGAACTGCATGAGTGAACAAGAATATTTCTTTTACATCATTTCACTTCATTTTTTATGTAAAATTACTTATCCCCGCAACAAATGCCAATTAAGGTTTCACTTATCAATTTAATTTAAAACCATTAATTCATCAACTATTCCTAGAAAATGAAAAAGAATCAGACTAAAAATACAAATCACAACTAAATAATTACGGCTGATCCAAAAATAAAAATTGTGCTTTTCTGATTACCTTATATTCATAATGAAAACAAAAATTGCCTCTCACCTGAAACAATGTAGTAGTTTGATAGATAATTTAGTTTTAAGGGATAAAGAGCAACAAAGGCTATTATCCCAAATGCAGTATTTTCAACACTGGCTATTCGCTCATTTACATAACACCAACATTCAAGAAAATGAATAATCAACAATTTGTACATATAAAAAGTTCTCAATCCTTAGATACATTGGAGTTAAGTATAGCAAAATAAACGAGACTCAGAAAAGTTTAAAAAATGATACCAAGAGACACTTATCTAGAAAATTGATTTAAAAATAGATTCTGTTATGTTCAGTAAATGTAGAACAGATTAAATATCTATGTTAAAGAGAATTCAAGAAAACACATCACAAGAAAACATTTTTTATTGTTGAAATATGACATAATTACAATTATCAGCAGGTCATATACGTAAGTAATAACTCTGTGATCATAAGTAATGACACTTTTTATATAAAGACTGTTAAATGATGATTGAAAATACAAAGCAAAATGAAATGAAACAAAACAAAGTTGGAAAATTAGAAAATACAACCGACTTTTAATACAACAGTCTACTTCCTGCACAGATCATGAGCTTCCTTTAAATTGTATCAATATAGTTAAAAGGTAATGTAAGTACCTTAGAACTACTCATTTCCACACAATATATCAAAAATACCTAATTCAAATGCTTTCAATACAATATGCATTGCAGACACTACATTTATACTGAATCACAAATGATGAAAAATTTAGCAAACATGACACATGGTTCACGATTATGCAAACAAATCAGGCTTTGATAAATATAGGCACTAAGTTCCCTTTGAAAATAGCAAGACTTCTACATTTGCAAGAAATATTTATAACTAAGTTTTCTAAATGATGTAATGAAGAAAAACCAGATGGTAAATTATTTACCTTTTTAATGAGTAACATTACCTATCTTAAATCAAACTTAATATACTTCAAGAATCAAAGCTGTAATGGATCTTATGTGTATGATAAAAGTAAAACTGCTTCATGAACTTAAGAAAACACACCATTGCTTGCCCCCACATATATTTTCTACCCAAAAACATCGAGTCTACATGTAAATTAAACACAATACTCAAATACTTACAGATTTTAATTTATACGACAGATTATTCTTGGACTTATTATTCTTTGATACGACTTAGATTTCTTTAATTGATAAATCACAATCATGCACAATATATTCTACAAAAAAATGGATACAAGAATAACTTAAATTAAAAAAAAAAAAAAAAAATGCAATGCATTTCAACTAAAATTTAAAAGAATTTAATTCTAATTCTAATATATATCAACATCACCCAGCTCATCAATAATAAATTTTCATTTAATTAAAAACTCATTGAAATTTAAGTGTTTACTTACCAAAAAAATAAATCTACCAAAAATGATAGTATTTAATTTTGATTTTTAAAGAATTAATGATTGCCTAACCATTTATTATTCATATGAAGTGCAAGCTCAATTTTTTAAATGAAAGTTGTAAGTCATATTCAATGAACATATCACATTGATCACAATACAATGTATTTGTAATCTTTCCTTCTTTTTGATTTATATTCTGTTCCAAATATTAAATTTGCTTATTAGGGAAACATTTTCCCCGACTTTCATCAAAATCCATTTATCATACATTTTACAAATATATTTCTCATGTAACATATATAATATATAGGCAGAAGTATATCACAGAGCTTATCATTCATTAGCTTTCTTTACTATGCAGCATAACTCAATGCAGATATGGTTTAATTTTTTTGCCACAGTATATTTAACTCAGCAGCCTATTCTTTCACAAACAAATTAATCAGAGTTTCTGCAAACGTTTTTAATTCATATTGTTTATGAAACAGTACTACTTTTGTATAAAAATAGGTAACAAAATGCACCAAACCTCACACACCTCAAGTTACTTTGTAATACAAGTCCAAGATGCATGTTAAATATAAGGTTTTAGAACAAGCTGCTGCAAGTTCTATAAAAATAGCCTTATATATACGGACACAGATATAATATCCCACTGGTAATCAAACTTCTTCAGAAAAAATCACATCCTGATCACGAGTTTAAATTCAACCAATAACACATAATACAAAATATTTTTACACTATTAAACATACAGTCACATTGGATACAGGTTTTATAAGGAGAAGCTATCAAACTTACACATATACACATTGCATTAAGCATGAGATAAGAATATGATCGACATAAAAAGATTAATTCATTTAGTATAAAATTCACATTATGAGTGAGTACATCTAATTCTTAACATGAAATATAATGGCACATGAGATTTTAACAGCAAAAAAATTTCATTAAAATATACTTTTAACTAATAAAACGTAATTTAACCTTAAAATGTATAGGAATCTCACACAATTTTTAAGTGGTTTTTAATAGGGATGTCTCCAACTTCTTTATGCTGCTCACTCACACATTTATTAAAATCAAAACTTAGTAATGCAAATACAAGTTGGTAATTACCCTGTGTTGTCCAAATTTAAAAATAAAATAAATTCTAAATAATTGGTTGTATCTTCTGGATGTTAAAAGAAATGTACATGTGAATGATAACTGTAGAAAAAAAAATCAAAATGGATATAAGTGGGTCCCATACACATTGTTATAAAAAGATACAAATTATATTATTTAATGATTTTTGTGTTAAAGTAATTGCTAGACTAATGCATCACACAATAAATTTTTAAATCATTTCAAGCAATGTTCAATGACTATACACAGATGTAAATCACATACATATATACAGCACTTGAAGTGTTAGGTGTGAAAAGACAAATTCAATAGAAATTCACACTTCCATAATCTTGATTTAATGTTATTCACCTTAAGAATTAATTTTGTCATGGATATTTAGAAATGGTTCATAATTTAGATGAAGACAGAAATCTATCTAAATAGATTCAACATTAAATATGAGGGGGGGGGAAATGGAATTTGCTGAAAAGACTTTTTGTGATAATAACTACAGTACAATACTTATTTCCATACGCATATCAATTTAACAAGATACATGACAAAGACACAGATCTACCTAAACATGAAAGACTGAATGGGAGGGGGGACTTTAAGCCTGCTGTTATGATTTATGACAATATTAATTATTAGAACATTCATAAGTTGCTATTTGCAATTTTATAAACAAGCAGAAAAATAACTTTCAATAGTAAAAAGTATTATTATAAAGTGCAAATAATTATATATTTTCATTAATTTTGAGTTAAAGATCTGAATTACTTTTATTAAAGCTATGTTCAAAGATTATGCACTAAATGCTGGGGAAAAAAAATTAGCTTACATTTTCAAACTTGTAAAACACCCCACCATTATATGAAAAATTAAATGGAGTTAATCTAGAAAAGAAAAAATGAATCACAAAGTATCAGCAATGGTTGTGTAATAAGATTAAAGGTAATTAATAAAACAGATACCTACAACAATGTCAAATAACTCTTTTTTAAATTAGGAAGAAAAAAAACGTCTATTATTAATTGGAATAAATACAGGGTGATTATGTTGGGACACTAAACCAAAAGAGAAGGGCAAATGGATATCAGCATTCAGGATTTTTTTTTTTTTCTCTTTTATAAATTCATTTACATTTTGTTGTGGTAAAATAGATATAACTAAATTTTTAATTATTAAAGTACAAAAAATTATTTCAACAGGCTTAAGCTTACAATATTACTGAAATTACTATCCATGCTTGAATTTTGATTTCAGGTTAAACATTAACATTTTATTGCCAATATAAATGTTATACAAACATACATATATAAGTGTATTGCTCAGAATATCAAATATAATCACAAAGATTTTTCCACTTTTGCCCCCTTCTTTCCAATAAAAAGAATTTCATTTTTTCACTATAAGACTCAGCCTAATGATATTTTTAAAATTGCACCCCTCTATAGGGTACAACACAATAGTGATGTAAGCAAGTTTATTTAAAAAACTTGCCTGAAAAGTCTTATTTTTACAGAGCCATTTCCTTAAAAACAGAACTATTCATAACTTAGAAATACTTTGAGATCATTTACAAGAAAAGATACAATTCAGTGATAACAATCATGACTCCTCCTAGTGCTATTACTGATTAGAATAAATACAAGGTCATTATGTGGGGACAATAAACCAAAAGAAAAGGGCAAAATAATTTCAGTATATAGGATTTTCTCCCCTTTTATATAAATTAAATTACAAGCTATGGTAAAAAAGATAAACAAAATTTTTAATATTAAGGTTCCTAAAATGTCAATACAGGCATAAGTTTACAATATTACATTACAACATCTATAAATGCTTGAATTTTGATTTCAAGTTAAACATCAACACTTTATTGCCAATATATATGTTACACATACAGACACACATGCATAAATGTATTGCTTGGAATATCAAGTAATCACAAAGATTTTTCAACACTCTGTTTATTAAAGAGCATTTCATTTTGTTTATTAAAAAGCATTTCATTTTTAAACTTTAAGATTCAATCAAATAATATTTTTAAAATTGTATCTCTCTAAAGAGTACAAAAAACTTATACGAAAAGTCTTGTTTTAAAGAGCTATTGGCTTAAAAAATTTCTCATAAGTTAAGAAAGATTTTGAGATCATTAAAAAAAAAAAAAAAAAAAAAAAAAAAAAAAAAAAAAAAAAAAAAAAATTTTTTTTTTTTAATAAAAAAAAAAAAAAAAAAAAAAAAAAAAACACACACACACAACTCAAAGTAACAGGCATGACTCTCTCACAAAAACACCCTAAGCTACGAGACAAAAACTGTTCTATGATGTGTGTAGCATGCTTTTCAGAATAAAAATAAGAGTGATGAAAGATGTTATAGATAGAATTGATCAACTTATTAAATTTAAAATAATTATCACACACATCACACAAATAATTTACAGAAAAAGATCACAATAATTTTTTTCTTAAATATTAGAAAATTATAGAATACATTCATTAATTTATTGAGATGATATATCAAAAACATATAATCAGGATTTTAAAAATTTATTATTCAATTCAGGAATAAAAAAAAATTCAAGCAGATGAAAATATTTACAAGGAAAAAAATTCGTTCATATTCAATAAAATTTAATAAGATTATTAACATTCCAAACTATTTTTATTACGCTTTTGAACCAAATTTGTTTAATTTTGTTGGAATTAATTTAATTCAGTTTGCAAAACTTGCAGTTTTATTCAAATGTTATCCAGTATAATAGAACACTATTTACTCATCCATATTTTGGTGGTAAGAAATCACCATATACATCAAAATAAAATTTTAATTAGGAGTTTTACACTCGGATTTTATGCATTGTAAATTACATTTATATGATATGTTGCTTGATTGGTTCTATTTGTAAACATAATTGCTCTTTTCTGAGAGAAATCTTATTAATTGTCAGAGGGAGAGAAAAAAAAAGCACATCATATACAAATAAGAGACTTTTGTTGATTTAAGTACATAAACAATAACCTTATCAACTGATCAAATATACCAAAAACCTGAATTTAAACAAAACCTACATATAAAATATGTAGGATATTTTTTTTTAAGATTATTATATTTTTTGATAAAATATATAAAAAAGTGGGAGGAATGGATTTTGTTTGTTTGCTTTTATTAACATCACACTAGAAGCAACACAAGGGCCATTTGCAACAGACCTTGTAATTTTGAACCTTGGTGAAGTGATGAGGATGACACCTGAACTGGTACCCCCCTCTCCACTACACACCCTCAGGTGCACTTGTAACCTCAACATATTTAACATATATCAGCCCCAGTTTTACAGCAGGTTTATAGTGGCATCAAGGCTTGAACTCCAAACTCGATGTAAACCGCCAGCAAAAAGTCTGTGACCATGATCACTAGGATTCCACAGCCAAAGGAGGAATTAGAAGTGCATAAAGAAAGGTTCAAATCTTTATAATCTATCACTTATTTAATGGCCATATTTTGAGAAATTAAAGTTAGAGATAACAAGACTCAACATTTGAAACGAAACATAGTTGACTCCAACAAATTGAAATGTGAAAACAAGATATATTTAAATCTATAACAACTTGAACAAGATAAACGTAAAAAGCCTCAATTGAAATTATCCAAAAGAGATGTGATAGTCCACTTTAAAAAACTAATTTTTTGGGAAGTGGAAATAAATCATTTCACAATTTTAATGCAAAAAAAAAAAAATTACAGCTAAGTCGAAGCATACCTTACAAAATTAGAAAGGCAGTCCAAAATTATATTAAGCATGCATGTAATTTTTATATGCATGTGTCTCATCATCACACATTTTTAACAGAAATCAGTTTAAGAACTCCTGTGTAATAAGGCAGATGTAAGTTGGCAGTTATAAATGAATTAATATCAATCTAATGCAGAGATGAACAAAATAAAATTGTACATCTAAAGTTGAACTAATTAAATAATCAATTATATGTGACATATTTCTAAAACTCAAATACTCTTAGACATCGCTACAAACTATTGACTTCCTTATAAAAAGATATACAAATATATATTAACTGCGATAAAAAAATTTAATTTTTTTTTTTATTAATCTACACAAGATATTAATACATGTTTTGGCACAAAAGTAGTATGTTTCATTTTAAATCACAAAACATTGCTTTCACATTAACAGTAAGTCAGAAACAGGAATCTTAATCAGAAAGAAACCACACAGTTCTATATTGAATATAACGAATTATGATTTTAGAGGGTGGAAAGTACTTATTTGTGGAAAATCCATATAACACAAAAATGATTCTTTGTATTTTTGCATATTTATCTAACAATACAAATAAACTCATTTATTAAAAGGTAGTTGTTCTAACATACAGTTAAAACATAATTATAAGATTCACAGACCTGTTAAGTCGTTCACATAAATATATTTGTTCCTGAAGAATTACAGAAATTTAAGTGTTGGAGAAATGAAAGGAACAAAAAGAAACAATATCAGGACACAAATTGAAGCATAATATTTAAGTAAATGTATAATAAGAATCGCAATAACTACTTATATATAACTGATCCATGCAATTTTAAAACCTAACAAGAATTGACTAATAGTAACTATTTTCAAAACCTGCTGCTTATCATCAAATATAATTAAATCGTAATGGGAAAAAATTAGGGGAAAACTATTAAGTGCAAAGTGAGTACAAAAATTAATTCTACTTATGTTAAAACTCAGCATAAAAATTGTATTTAAATATTTTAAAAAGAATGACCTCTAGATAAAATCACCCTCCAAAACTTTTTTTATTAAAAATTGAAAACTAATTTTAGCCATTAATGATTTAAAATGGATCTACAATAATTTCTAAAATATATTTCCATTCGACTAAATGCATCTAAGTTTAACTCAAGTGAAACAGAAAATTGATGTTTGGGGGAACAGGTTGGCAATTCCTAATCCTTTCAGAGATTTTGTTTATACCACCAAATTAATAATCTTTTAAATAATGACAGATGTCCGAGATATTCTATACAATTTTGTCCAAATGAAACTTTTACACATTTTTCATTTAATCTGGCAACTCTTAACATTGTTACAAATTATTAAAATGTCCATTTCATTAATTTAAACAAAATATAATGATAAAAATTTCTAAATAATCTGTCTTAAATATACATTGGCAATGAATAGATTGTAAGAGATGTATACCTGAAACAGAAACTGTGAATAACACATTTTGACCTTTTAGTTCTAATGTACCCAAGTGAGTACATCAGAAAAGAACATCAAAAATGGGTGTATGTACAGAACAAATTTGAAAATTGTAGAAATGATTATTTCGGCCAAAAACAAGATTTTATTTCTTTTACCTTTTATATATAAAAATCCTTTCAATTGAAGTGTACAGTTAGAAAAGTTTTCTGGAGAACATTTTAAACTTTAGTTCATGTTTAAATATTTTTATATATAATATGAAGTTTATTTTTAGAGCAAAAAGTGATGCACCTAATTGGTTACATCAGGGTGCAACTCAATTCTTTCTGCCCTGTCTAGCATATCCGTTTATTAAAAATGTTGATGAGATTTTCTATATTTAAGTGCAAATAATGTTTGTTAGGTTCTGAATAATAATAAAAAAAAAATTCAGCATTAGTGTTAAATAACACATCGATCAATAACTCCCGAGACTAACCCAGAGATGGCGCTCGTAGTAAACCAGTAACCAGGTCTTTCTAGAGTACTAACCTTCGCTTGAAACGTGTCAAAATTTTAAGTCGATCGGACCAGGAAAAAGGTTTTTTGAAGTGAAGTGAAAAAGGTTTTTTCCAAGTGGGTGCCGCGATTGCTTTCGATGGAACAAAAACAGCAACGAGTCGATGATTCAGAAAGCTGTTTATCACTATTTACTCGCAACAAAAAAGATTTCTTGCGGGGGAAAAAATTGGGGGGGGGGAGAGATTTGGAAAAGCGTTGGAACGATTGTATCACCCTAAAAGGTGATTAACAAAAGGTGTTATGTTGATGAATAAAAAAAAATTTGCAAAAAAAATGTTGTTTTTAATGTTAGACTCAGGAGTTATTGATCGATGTGTTAGATTCTATATTTAAAAAAAACAAGGTTTCCCTTTGAAAAATCAGAATGACAATGGTTGTAATGTGTTTTAATGTTTCGAGTTACTGTTAATTAAAATGTAGGATTTTAATAGATCACCATTAATATATAGCAATTTCGATCAAATGCCACATATAAAATATAGAATATTTCAATGAGTAATTTAAGATAACTTTTTAATAGAATAGCCTTAAGTTGACTGAAAATTCACTTACAAAATGGGGGAGGGGAGAGAGAGAAAAAAAAAACTTGTATTGAAAGAGGGCGAAATACTGATACGAGGAAATTAACCATTTTCCTTAAATTGTAAAAGGTAAATCTTGATATGAAGTGAAAAGCCACAATGATGAATGTAAAATATACATATAGAATATTTTTTTTTTACATTTAAATAACACAGTAATTTTTTTAGAAAAATATTCTATTATTGACAAAAATATTGCAGGAAATCAATCTATATAATAAGTTTTTCTTTTGGTCAGAATTTTTTTTACATATATTTGAAATGTTTTAAACAAATAACAAAATTCAAAAACTAATTACCACAGCTAAAATTCTGCAGAAAAACTTTTTATACACAATCATTTGCAGAAAAGGCAAAAAGATATCATTTTGAACAGATAATGGGATTAAAATTACTAATCTCTCTCTCTCTCCTCTAATGCCAAAGAGTATAAGTAACAGAGTTCATTTCTTTAAAAGTTTTCAATAGTGACCTGATGTACCCATTAGAATACATCTTTTTTTTTTACTTTTAATTAAAAAAGTAGTGAAAAAATTATTCTGTTTGTATGGCTTTAATGATGGTATTTCAACACAATCCAAGAAGAAAAAAAAACAGGAGGGAAGGGGACACCTGAGAAAAGTTATAACAATGGAGCAAACCCAATATATATAAACTGAAAATTATTTTCCTCCTTTCCTTTTAACCCATATTATACAGACATGCAATAAAAGAAAGAATAAAAATCTACTGTCCTTATTGCAGACATAAAATATGATAGAAAATAAAAGCTATTAGTTATCAGCAAACACATATAAAACATGCACAATATTTTAGTCAAGTCTTTTCCATAAAAAAAGCCTGACTGAATTCTATTGATGATTTGATACACTTAACTTATATCTATATATCTGCAAGAAACAACATTCAATGGAAAATAGAGACAAAAATATAACAGTAACATTCTTAAAACTTTCCTTAGCAAATTACATCACCACAAAAACCAACAACAATATTCAAGGTGTTATCTACCCACAGGGATAAAAAAAAGCAGCACCAGATCATAGAGTACGCATAAGTATCTCCACAGTTAAGACATGGAACTGCACGGTATCCGAGGAGTTCCCATTTGGGTTAGTACTCTATCTAACCATTGCAAAGGACCATTCAGGTGTAACTCTATCCAACATGGTGTAGATGTAACTGTCTGCCGACGATACTCAGCACCCCAACCTTTTACAAAGCTCATTCTTATTGTGCACATTCTTGTTAACTGGTAAACAGCTTCAAATCCTTGGCTAACTGATTGTGCTAACAATGCAGCAAATTCTTGATTATTGAATATTTTCAAATTACAGCCTGAAGAAATATAAAATAAACATAAGATTAAAATTTACATTATTACTTATACAACATACAAAAACATATAATATTGAAAACATATCCATTGACTTTCAAAATAATATATAACCTCCACAATATTTGAAAGATATATTTAAACACACTTGAGATAACATGAAGTGTCCCACTCAAAAATACAATAAAATTCTGATAGCAAATTTTCTGAATGTGCCAGTGAGAAAATAAATGCTAAAACTTTTATATTCTACTCAAGAAATGGTCTTTGAAAACACATTTGTAAGCAATAACATATAAGAAATCTGACAATCATTTACCTCCAAATTAGAATGGGGAAGTTTTAAAATTTATTAAAATTTTATTATGTATGATAAAATTAACAGAGCAAATAGCATTTAGCTAGCAACTTTAAAACTTCACTTGAAAACATTTTAAGTGCACATCTTCAAACAGCAATGCAGCCGACTGTAATCAGACACATTTAAAACAGAGAATGACAATAATATTCAAACATAATAAATGTAACAATAAAAAAATAAGAATAATATTACTCAAAAATTGCAATTTAAGTTTAAAGACACACTGTAATTGAAATCCACACCCTTAAAAATAACCTGCACAGCCACTTCTTTTACAAATCAATGAAATCTAAATGAAAACAGATTGTACATAATGAAATGAATCCGAATAGAACTTCATGCATATTGAATTACCATCACAATTGAATGACATAACCACTAAAGGTGATAAATCTTGTAATTTTGAACAATGGTCAAATGATTCATACTCAAGCAGTAACCTCACTCTACTGACTTATATAGATTATGAGGATATATAAAATTAGGACAATTTGAAGTACAGCAGGTCCCTTACTCTGCCTCATGGTTCTTTACAGATATCACGACTCAAACACACAGATGCAATTAGAATATTGACAGCCTCAAAGCTCTGACACATAGCAACAGTGATTATCAGCAAAATGTGAAAATATATACACACACACAATTCATGAAAATATAAATCAGAAATTTTAAGCATTCCCAAAGACCAAGAAATAACTTCAAAAACATAATTTTTTTTTGGAAAGGACATTACCTTGTTATAAAACTAATTATGCTTACATTATGAAAATCAAACAACTAATATATTACACCCAATTTTCTCATTTATTCATGCAAAATAATTAAGAACATTTGATACTGTGATAAAAAAAAAATCCCATGACATTAATATGAATTTTTACCTATAAGTTTTTTTAAAAAAATAATACTTAATAAAGAAAGCAACATCAATAATACACGAGAATAAGGCAACAAGATATATTGCAATATAAAAATAAACATATACAGTTCATAATAACAATTCACAGATGTTTCCAAATAAAATTATCTATATCATGACAAAAATTCTCATATACATGTTTCATGAGAATTCAAAACAGGTCATCTTTAAATTAGTTCCACAAAACTTAACTATAAATTCTTGACTGGTAATATGAAATGATTTTTAATGACCTTAGAATATTTATACATAATATATATATTATTATATAAATATAGAATATTTATACATACAAGCACATTTTAAACTCTTTACCTGGAGGAATTTTGCAAACAGTTGCTGGATGCCATCCATATCTTTGGTTACAGTTAGGACTTTGCACAAATATACTGCTATCACTTAAACACTCAGCAAACACTTCACCACCAATATAATACAACCTTACACCACGACCTAAAATAAATATTTCATCACTGATTTCAATAAACTAGGATAAAACACTAATATGAGAACTCTTCTGAGATTGGGTACTTAATATCTATAACATACATGAAGAGATCATTTAATTCATTTTGCATTAAAAATCATGTAATACTGTTACAGACACATATTTATATTAAACACAAGCAGGATGCTACACAAAATTTATCCGTACTATCATTTGTAACTTTACAAAGCTAGGCGTCCTTATATAATACATTATCATCCCATTGCAATGTTAACTTAAAATAATTTATTAACATTGATAGGTTTTACATGAAAATGAGCAACAGCTATCTCATATCAAATATTAAAAAATTCCCATTTAATTTCGATAATATAAAAAATCCTTTTGCAAATTTGAGGAAAATAATATCAATCAATTCAATAATAATAAAAAATTTTAAATGCAAAGTAAGGATAGAAAGGAAAGAGAGAAAAAAACACCCAATGAAGAAACTATTAGCATATAACATAATGTTATTAATATATACAAGAAAAACTTTTGCATTGGTAAGCAAATATTTATAAACACAAAAACAATGCTTACAATATCAGACAATTTCCAGGAAAATTATAGTTATTAAAAAGAACGATAAATTTGTTTACACACCTAGGGAAAGAATGAAACAAGAGCTATCATACCTATGTGTCTTCTTGTTTGCTCTACAACACTATTTCGATTAACATTTGATAAAAGTCCCAGACAGAAGCGCTCAGAACTTGAAGGATCAGTGAAGCCATCAACAGTAAGAGATGGCTGAGATGCATGAAATGTTTCTCCCACTCTTGTATTTAATTCATAGTAAGAGATGGAACACCAAAAGGCTGGTTCAGTGTATGTTACAGGCTGAACATCTAAAAAAAGAAAAAAATTTTTTTAAAAAAATGGAGCTTATTAAATAATAAAAAAAAAAAGACAACATGGGAGAATGAAAACTTTTGAGATTTTACTAAGAAATAATCTTAACTCTACATTTCATATTTTAAATACGTAAATCAAATGATTAATACTTTAAAAATGACACTAATGAAATAGACTCTTATCTATATTTTCATTCAACAAAAATTTTGTCGATCAAAAATGTCATTAAATTCGAAATAATTTATTTTCTGGCATCTTTTGAATTTGAATTCAAAGTACATATTTAGGAAAACGAATTGCCTCTACAAGATTTTAATGCAAATATTTACAGGATGAAATATAGAAAATTATTGATAACATAAGATAAAAAACAAAATCAAAAAATAATTGTAACATTGCAGTTCATTATGATGCATATCTTGAAACAATTTTAAGTTGTTTCTTTACACTCTAGCAAGAAAAATGTTTTAGTAACTTAAAAAGATTGTAACATATTAATTCTCAGAGTTTTTCATGTGACATGCTCCATTTTATCCATCCAATGAATGTACAACATGCCCACCTGAATTATGTAGCCCAGAACTGCATGAAGGCTACTTATGTACCTCATAATTTTGAGCTTTCCTTAATAAAACAACAAATTTTATGGGGTGACCACCTTCTGTATTAGAGCTAGTGATCTTTGTTGTTCTTGTAAGTTAAAGATTGTTTAAGATCAGCAATTTCAAATCTTTTTAAGCTGCTACCCCTCTAAGGAGCAAAAAAAATTTCAACATCCCCTTGTGAAAATTCATAAGTTATTTTCTTCAATATACTTACACATCACATTTGTTTGGTTTAACTTAATACTTCTGCTCCAGCAGGTTACTGTAATCTATTTCTTTAAATTGAAAAGTCTATTGCAAAATGTATGTTTAAATAGTTTTTACATTCATAATTAGATAATTAAAAAAATGTTTTTTACTCTATAGAAGTTGTATCAGTGAAACAATCAAGTACATATTCAAGTGGGATGACTGTGCTTAATGGTTTAAAGCAATTTTTCAATGGTTTTCAATATTTTTAGTGAGATATGAAGGCACATGCCCCCTCTTTACATGATTTGATATTGATTTCTCATCTTTGTAACTAGATCTGTCACAGCACTGAATCCTTGCTCAACAAGATAGGATGAAAGGAAGGCAATTAAAAGTTTTTTGACAATAGTCCACAGTCCAGGGTAAAAGGAAACTAATTTTATCAAAGCCAAAATTTTGTGAGATAATCACCAATCTGAAAACTGGCTTTCAACGTTTCATTAGTTGAAAGTTTAACAAATTCAACCTGTCCTTCTACAAAGACTCAAGGTGTGGACAGTAAACTTGTATATCAATGAAGGAGATTTCTCTGTTCTTATGCATATCGAACAAGTTTGAAAACTGGTTGAACTCATTGTGACCAAAACTCAGCATACACAAAGTGAGTTTGTTTTGGAAGGCAGAAATAACAGGTTTTTTAAGGATCAAATTGAGCCTGTTGCTTTGAAGCATCAGATTAATTCCATTGAATTTCGTGAATAAATAGGTAATGTAAGCTAGATCTTAAATTGTAACAGTTCATCTTGCAGTGCTATATCCTTCTATGCGAGAATCTCGTGTTTAGAGGAAGGTGACCAGACATCCCGATTTTAGCGGAACAGTCCTAATTTTTAATAATTAATCCCACGCCCCGCAGGGTTTTAAGAAAGTCCCAATTTTTAGAAAGAATACACAACAAGCTAGGGAACGACAGTAGAATGGGAAGGAAATATACTGTTTTTAGCTTCCAAGTAGCTATTTCAACAGGGTATGAGCTTTGTATTGTTTTTGTAAATTTTATAATGTTACACTTTAATAATAAAAATAATTGTTGTGAACTGATTATCAGGAGCTACTTATCAAAGTTTGCGTTGATCAGTTGCTAAAATATGACCGCCATTGTTAGGACTTAATGAACAGTGGAATTTAACAACATTGGGAGCGACAAAAACATTTTGTAGAAGTAAAATGAAGAGAGAACCTTGAACAATTCCCCAGATATTATTCTTCTGGCAACATGTTTCACCAGCAATCTAGCATCATTTGGAACATTGTTGTAAAGGAATAACATTTTATATAAAAGTTGGAAACAGAGAGAAATTTTATAGAGAAGGGTCAGAATGTAAAGAGTTTGTTGGTCGCCCTTGAAGTAACACCTTTGCATATTGAGTTTTGTAACTGTCTCTCATACGATACACATTGCAATATGTGCTAATACTAGTTAAACAAGTGCTGTCAACAAATAAGCTATTCAGATGATTTAAGTAAGTAATTTATTTAAGTACCAAATGTAGATATTTTTAATCAAGACATACCCCCCCTCCCGTCAATGGTGTCCCGCTTTTCAAATGTTAAAAATCCGGTCACATTAATTTAAGAGTCAAAAAGAATCCAGAACCTATTGAGGCAGGCACCTTTGGAGGACAATGAACCTCAATGTGCACAAACAAGCAATTTAATTCTTCTTCACCACTCTCATTACACAACTGCCCAAATAATCGATCGTCAAGAGCATTGCTGCAACTTTTGTTCACAGTTGAGATGACATATCGTAATGACTGATGCAAACGGTTGATAAGATTTTTTGTAACTAAACGCTGTGTGCAAATTATGCAGTGAACCGCTAAAATACCTCCCTCTTTAAAAGGGCAATGAATCCATGATGACACCCACCTTTGCAAGAGCTACATCAGAGACAACAGACATTATGTTCACAATAGAAATATTTTACCCTCAAAAACAATCTTTGACAGTATTAAAAATAGATTCAGTTATAGTATTTGCAATCAGACCAGTTGCAAAAAGCATATCATGAATAATTTTATGTTCCTTCACAAATCGAACGTATGCCAATTGTAAAGCCTCACTACTTGGCAAGGTTGATTCAATTTAAAGAGAAAATTTGGTGGATATCAAAAGATTGCATAAGGACACTTCAACATCTTTTCACCCATCTCATCGATTCATTGTATCACTGTATCATTGTTTAATGGGATATTTTTTATTACAATAAATGCAGCTGGATGGTGTCCAACTGTTTCTAAAACTCTTGAAGACCAGCGGTAACAACTTTTCATTGATGGTAAAATTTTTTCCCAATTAAGAAATTAATTTTGATATATTATAAGAGGATATCAAACTATGGTCGCAATTTTGGGATGTGATTGCCAATGAGCCAGAAACAAATGACTCCTTCAGACACTTATCCTTAATGTTTGAGAAAAACAATAAATCTTTATTTTGTTTGACAGGATGAACTTTAAGCAAATACTTCTGTAAATGAGAAGGTTTCATAGCCTCATTAGATAACACTTTGTTACAAAGTAAACACATGGAGTTACGAGCTCGGTAGCGGATGGAACAAATTTGAACTTCCAAGTATATTACACTGTGATGCTTTTTGTTAATTAACATCATTTACCACTGCAAAATATGATACATTCAGATATCCAGTTGACTGGCCAAATAAACAATGGAAAGTAAATTGAGTGGGGGGGAGGGGGGAACAGAAATGAAACAAATGAAAACCACACAAGAAACAGGTCAAAATTAAAAATTCACACTGAGATAGTTCAATGCATGCACAGCGATATATCACGGTAATAGAATTAACCAATTAACTTGATTTAGTTTTTATTAATGTTGCACTAGAAGCAACACGAGGGCTGTTGGCGACGGACCTCATACTTTTGAACCACGGTCAAGTGATGAGGACAACACCTGCGCTGGCACCCCCCTCTCCTAACACCCACACCACGCCAACAGGAGTACTTTGGGTCCCGA
This sequence comes from Nephila pilipes, assembly GCA_019974015.1. Classification (NCBI taxonomy): domain Eukaryota; kingdom Metazoa; phylum Arthropoda; class Arachnida; order Araneae; family Nephilidae; genus Nephila; species Nephila pilipes. The sequence continues at coordinate 134,840 of BMAW01039077.1, forward strand.
ACAGATTTAACGTGCATCAGCCCCAGCAACACAGCATTTCTTAGGCAGCCAAGGATTGAACCTGCGACTGAATGAAAACCGCCACCCGCTAGTCCACAACCTTGACCACTACGCTACCGCAGCCCACCAATTAACTTGAAATGTTACAAATAATTTAGTTATTTAGACACCAAAAATGAATGAGATATCGCATCTCATTGATAGTTGGAGTATTGTATCATGAGAAATATAAGCAGATTTTGATTTAGTCTTGACTGCAGAAAGTGGGACATTTATTTTTATGTTTTGTCAAATATTTTTTTTATTCTGACCAATAAAGAAAGATATGATTGTATGGGCTGTTTGGAGGCCCACTACAAATGTAAATATATATTTTAAATAGTTCAATACATAAAATTAGTACTTGGAAGTTAAGCTAACACATACTATGTACTGGTTGGGGCCCTGAGTGTCAAGGTGATCCTACCCAGAATAATCTTTCCCTAAAGGCAAAATTATGACTTTGTATTTGATTTGAACAAATTCCTCTCCCTATTTTGAGAGTGAGGGACTGTGAGGTTTTATGGCGCAAGATCCCCATTCTGAGAATTGCACATAGATAAAACACAAAACTTTCTCCAATTACCAAGATGCAAACTAGTGAACTCTTTCATTTTACTTTTCTTTCTACTTATAACTTTACTTCTTTTACAATGGGAACACAATTATCAGCATTGAAGAAAGAGAAGACCTGGGAAATGTATGGAATTGATTTACTGATTCTAGAACATTGCATTAATTTATTTTATAACTGGTGTAAATTGAGTAAATTCAAGTTAATCAAGTTATTTGGGAATTTTAAAATTAACCTTTTGCACTTCGTTGTCACCAATGCAGTATTTTAAGTATGAACTTAATCCACTACCGGCACAACGTTGACAAACTTGTTTTGCTTAAAAAGATACATGTGTTTATCGCTGCAACTTCTTCTAGCAGACAGAAAAAAAGAAAGACATGAAACTAATGAATTTTTTGATAGTTGCCCAGGAAACCCCAAATGCATAGGTGAGATTGTTTCCAAAAATATCTACTTTGTTAAATTACAAAACATAAAATTTTCATTTTGTTGAAGATTTATACAATGTTGCTAAGGAATAAATGTTAAGCTTTATTGCCACAGCCGTTTATTTTATATTATATATCTATATTTGTAACTACTATAGTGCTGTAGTTTTAGGTGTAATATATATGAGTCACTAGACTGGAATGTAAAAGGTCAAGTATGAATGCCAAAATATGCATAAATTCTCCTACCATCCAAAACAATTTCACTGCTCCCATTTAAAGCCATTGTTCTATGTAGTAAAACAGTAACAAGTAAAATAATGCAAGGACTGATTTCTAAGATAAGCAAAGAGTATAAAAATTATGAACATTGGATCAAAAAACTAATAATCAATGTTGATAATAATTCATTTTAAAGTTTTAGATAAGATATTATGAGACTTAAAAAAAAAGTTATGTGCCAAAATACTTTTCTTTTTTTAAAAAAAAAAATTCTTAGCATTTAAAAAAACTGTAAAAAATTTTTTTTTTTAAGTTTTTGACATTAACTTTTATTTGAAATACATTTCTTGTATTAATAATTTCTCACATGAAGTATTCAAAAAACCTTTAAGCATTATACTAGATAAAAGGTAATCAGACTGCAATACAAATAAATGGATTAAAAAATAGCAAAGAAAAATCCATAATTTAATTAAGAATATTATTCTATTTGAAGATTTGGATTCAATATAAATATTCAGTAAAGACATTGTTAAAAACTTAGCTGTCTCTGCAACCAACACTTTTCATTAAAAACATTTACTAGAGTGACCTCAACAGACTAGAAATTTTTTTTTACTTAAGCAGGTTAATCACAGAGTCTAACCTTAATTTGTACATCGCAAAATTAATTTGTATTTCAATAGCATTTAAAGAGTTCATGTAAAAGTCTGCAACTCACTAAGACATAACTAAGAAAAATTTCTAAGGCTTTCAGCCTGAGAAATAGAGTAACAGTAAGGCTGAGCTAGCAGAGGTAAATAAAATTATTCAATAACCAAAGAGAAAATAAGAATATGCAAGTTAAAACTAAATAATTTAAGACATTAAAATTATCATACATCTGGGGACCTTATATTCAAAGATAATAAATCAACCTGCCAGGTGTGATGGAGATTGGTAATGACCCTCACACACACACACAGATTAATAAATAGTACAAAACAAAATATCAATTTACTCTGCAACTCTGCTTACAAGAATGCTTTCATATACTAAAATGGAAAATACTATTCACTTTAGCTCTTAACATGTTTGAACAAAGAACTTAGGGAATAAATGTTGTTTTTCTGGGAAAAACTCATAGAACAGAAAAAAATAACACTCAAAAAACGAAATAATTAAAAATAAAAGCAAATCTTATGAAATTATTTACTGAGGATAGGCTTAACTAGTAATTCAAAATTTAAAGGTTTAATACAATTGATATAATGCACAAGTTTATTTGTTCACAATTAACAAAAAATTGAAACCAATTTTTGGAGAGAGAGAGAGCAATGCATAGAAATAAATACTTACCAAGAGGTGGACTTGGTGACGAAATAAGAGCTGCATCTGTAAAAATATCAATTTTGATGAGAAGAAATTATTTTTATCCAATTATGCTTTGCACATGTATTCTGTATATGCAGTATAAAATCAGGAAACTTATCTTAAGTTTATTTTAAAACTGTTCACTTGTATACAAGCAGAAGGTAATGGCATGGACTGTCTCTCTCTCTCATTGTAAAATAATTACTAACATAAATTCAAAATACCCAGCACTATGAGATGGGTGAAAAGTTACTTAAAAACTTTAAAATATATCAAGTAATTAAATTACTGCAAATGATTACATATTCCATTATTTTTTTTTTTTTTTTAGAATTAATGTTAACAATCAAAATTCCCGAGTTAAACTTTTTTTAAAATGTTTTTATAGGCACCATTTTTTTTTAACTTTACAATAATTTTAGTTTTTTAAAATAATGAATTTCAGAAACAAGTTAAAAAGTGATGACAATAAATAAGTTTAGAAGTCCTCTCTATTCAAATTTTAACACTTATTTAAAAAATAGTACTATCAGAATTATTATTAACTATTTTGTAATTAAAAAGAAAATCTCTAATGAATTAAAGAACAAATGATTTATATACTAAAGCTACAAAAATAGAACCCAATTAAATATTTTTTGATTCATTTACCTAATCTAGAGAGAAAAAAATTATGAGTGCAAATAAAAGTTTTCTATGAGAATGTTATTATCTAAATGTGAAATTAGCAAGAGGTTAAAAATTTCATGAATGAGACACAAATCAGGAAGCATGATGAATCTGATAAACTGGATAAAATTATTCATAAGTATAAACAAAGTGAATTAAAGGGGGGGGGGGAATATAGCCAACATTATTACTATTGGAAACAAAATCTATCATAAAATGACTATATGCAAAGGATTCAATAAAATCAAAAAGTTAAGACCAATAATCAACCATTTTACTTATTTCAAGATCCAGCTTAGAATAATCACATATATATGTTACATCTGTTAAAACTCTTCTAATATAAAAGAACATTCAAGACCTCTCACCTGTCATGAACAGTTGATAGATATATTCATAAAAAAAGGGGGGGGGAGAGAGAGAGACAGCTGGAAATGAAGGAAGATGAAAACAACGATCCAGAATTCTTATAATGTGAATTCCTCATTGAACTTCTAAAACATAATTGTCAAAACTTTTACATGAGATAAGATAACTCACCAAACATTAAGATAATTTATAAACCAAATAGGGCCTAAAAATATTAATATATAGGGATTATATAAACGTATATGGAGAAAATATGAAAGAATTTTGACCGTTTAAGAGGAGACAATTGATCATCATCATTAAACACATATCAAACCAGATTATGCAGTAATAATTACACACAATTCCTATGACACATGGGACCCATCCTCAAGTAGAGGTGCAAGATGCCACACTACTAAGAAAAGCAAAGAGGATAAAATTCTTCCACAAATTTGGGAAGATTGGCAGTCTAGAAAATGACTTAATTTGAAACCCATCAAGAGTTTACAGGGGTCTAAGATCCTGAGACAATGGAACTCAATCAGTCAATAGAAAAACAATGACATAACTTCATCTTTTTCCTATATGAAAATAGAAAATATTTCAGATTTTGTACTTCTGATAACATTTTGAAGAATACAGAAATTTTTCGTCCACCTACTGGAATTAAATAAATAATATATTATGAAAATACAAAACCTACCCATATTTTCGGTGCCATTTTGCTCTTGGCTGTCACCGTCTTCACTCATGTAGCCTGGTGGTGGAGTGTCTGTAAGTTTAAAAATTATTGAACACAATTAGGTGAAAAGTTGAATGCTTCAGTTTATATATATAAAAAGATTCCATTTTATAATTTTTTGATAAAATAATCAACGTATAATGACACATCTGAAAACCTTTATATATTATAAAAGTTTTGCAATCATCACATATTTCATTGAAAAGAGAGCACACATGTGGATGCATAACTGTTATGATAACATTTTATCAAACTTGCAAACAGATATATAAGAATTGCCCAAATGAAAGTGGCACTACAGTCGGTTTGATAAATGGTGTAATGGTATTGATATAAATTTAGTGTACAAAGGAAAAAATTAATACAGACATAACAGATAGGTTAGACAAAGTTACCTTGTAGGTTGGAGTGAGTGAGTGAGTGAGTGAATGTAAGGTTTATTGGCGCAGAAGCCAGATATGGCTATGCTGCGCCAAACAAGATTAAAATGTGGTCTAGACATGAAGTTGAAAAAAAGATAAGTGGTTGACAAGAAGGAGGGTCGAAAATAGAGAAGGATTGCTAGGGTATCCCGGGAGTGCGTCACCCGTGTTTACCAAAGACAGTAAACCCCATGGGAAAGAATAAGATCACTAGGGTACCTCGGGTTCATGAAGCCCATACTTACCTGAAGAAGGCAATCCCCTGATATAATCCCCAGGGGCAGGAAGCCCGGCTATACCCCCAGACGCTGGGTACCCATTTTAGTCGCCTTTTACGACATGCATGAGCTACAGTGAGACTATTCTGTCATCCCTGGTCACCACACGGGTCCCTTGTAGGTTGGAACCAGTGTCCCAGTGGTCAATAAGATGACGGATATCCTGGGTGAATTAGCTCCAGGGTTGGTAGTGGAACCAATTTTCAACAGCAGCCTAGATCTCATTATCATCCTCAAATTGTCATCCCTTCAGAGCTTTCTGAAGTTGACTCAAGATGTGGTAGCCACATAGAGAGAGATCCGGGCTGTAAAGGGGATGTTCCAAGAACCTACCAGCAGAATTGCCGTAACAATGTTTGGTATGCAACAGCCAAATGAAGACAAGCATTATCATGCAAGATGATAACCCCACGTGATGTCAGCGGTTCTTGATATTCATTCTCAGTTCATACAATGTAACACAGTACATGGCAGTATTGATAGTCCTGCCTATTATTAACGTCGCACTAGAAGCAACACGAGGACTATTGCCAATGGACCTCGTAATTTTGAACTTCGGTCAAGTGACGAGGACGACACCTGAGCTGGCACCCCCTTTCCTAACTTCCACACCATGCCAAAGGGAGGACTTTGGGCCCCGACAGATTTAATGTGCATAAGCTTTGGCTACATGAAAGGTCTTTAGTGGCCAAGGATCAAATTCACGACTCAACGAAAACCACCAGCCCCGAAACGAGGGTCATGACCACTAGGCTACCGCAGCCATTTTCATCTGCAGAAATGATTCTTGAAAGGAATTGATTCCCCATTTCGTGGTACTGTATTAGGTGTTGCATGTAAATAGACATGCGATGAATCTTCTGTTCCTCTGTCAAATGCTTCGGAACTTATTGTGCGCATGCATTTTGGTATCGTGACCGTTCAAGCAGTACTGTGTGAACATTTCCTTTGCTCATAGACATTTCCTCTGCTATTTCTCAAGTGGTGATTCGCCGATTAATTCTTACAAGATGGTCCACACCTGCAATTGCTTCCTTGTTGATAACCACATTTGGTTGACCATGTCATAACCTATCTTCACTACTGCTTCTTCCACTACAAAAATCCCTACACCATCGGTATACCAATCTGCAACCCATACACTCCGTGCCATACACATTTCGCATTTGAAGATAGATTTCAATAGAACTCATATTTTACGCTGTTAAAAATTGCACAACCGCAAGTTGACACCTTTAGGAGGCATTCATGATGAGTATGATGCCTTTTAACGTGCTCCCACGCTATTACACATGCATCTGGTGGGACCCGACGAAATTGCATGTATTCCTAGCACTCTGCATCCTCTATAAGGGCATGCAAAGTCATCTTTCTCTTCAAGTGGTGGAGTTATTACAGAATTACCACTTTCATTTAGGCAATCCAAATATTATTTGTGATTCTTTACATACTAAATTTAACAACCCTTGTAAAACATGACTTCAAAGAAAATGCTGTAAGAAGACAACTGCCATAAGAAAGAGATATAACTTTAAAAGTTACGACATAGACAAATTGAAAAATGAGATTGAGATGCGAGTGTGGCTGATCTAGCTCCCACAGACAATTGATCTACATCAATGATTTGCACTATCCTCAAGAACATGAAGAAGGAGAGGAGATACACTATTAACACATGGATCAATAAGTCCCAAGACTAACATTGAAAACAACATTTTCTTTGCAAAATTTTTTTTTATTCATCAGCATAATCACCTTTTAGGGTGATACAATCGTTCCAACGCTTTTCCAATTTTTCAATACCATGTTTATAAAAAAAATTATCTTTCGCTTCAAAATAAGCTTCAGTTTCAGCGATGACCTCCTCATTTGAGCCAAATCTTTTTCCCTGGAGCATTTTTTTAAGATCAGCAAAGAGCCAGTAGTCACTGGGGGCTAAATCTGGCGAGTATGGGGGATGGGGAAGCAGATCAAAGCCCAATTTGTTCAATTTTGCCATTGTTTTCATCGACTTGTGGCAGGGTGCATTGTCTTGGTGAAAAAGGATTTTTTTTCTCTGCATGTGCGGTCGTTTTTTTGCGATTTCCTCCTTCAAACGCACCAGCAAGTCAATATAATAATCACTGTTAATCGATTTACCTTTTTCGAGGTAGTCTATGAAAATCACGCCATGCGTATCCCAAAAAACTGATGCCATGACTTTGCCAGCTGACTGCTGCGTTTTCGGACGCTTCGGACGGCTTTCGCCAGCTGTGCGCCACTCAGATGACTGCCGCTTCGACTCCGGAGTGTAGTGATGTATCCATGGTCACGTAACGACGCAAGAAATCTTTTTTGTTGCGAGTAAATAGCGATAAACAGCTTTCTGAATCATCGACTCGTTGCTGGTTTTGTTCCATCGAAAGCAATCGCGGCACCCACTTGGAAAAAACCTTTTTCATGCTCAATTTTTCATGAAG
>BMAW01039077.1:142479-162949 GCA_019974015.1 Nephila pilipes
GGAGCTTCACTTTACGATCTTTCATTATAATTTTTGTCACTTCACTCACATTTTCCGGTGTAACGGCTTCCACAGGTCTACCCGAGCGTTCCGCGTCATTTGTGTCGGTACGACCACGTTTAAACTCGGCAAACCACCGACAAATCGTTGCTTTTGATGGACAAGAGTCCGGGTAACATTTTTCAATCCATTGTTTCGCTTGCACGGTGTTTTTACCCATTAAAAAACAATGTTTTATCAGAACACGAAACTCTGTTTTTTCCATTTTTTAAACAAACTACAAAACGACTTTACTCCAACCTCGATAACTCAGCTGTTTCTGGTCCGATCGACTTAAAATTTTGACACGTTTCAAGCATAGGTTAGTACTCTAGAAAGACCTGGTTACTGGTTTACTACGAGCGTCATCTCTGGGTTAGTCTCGGAACTTATTGATCCATGGGTTAGAATTTAAAATACCTATACCAGGAAAAAAAGAAAATAACAAAATGATGTTTATTGGACAAATACATTACACTAGTAATGACATGTGATTAATTTTTCAAGAAATTTGGAATCACACGATCCTGAAAAATCAGTACCCAGAATAAACCCAAATAATAACTTTTACATGCCAGGGCATTGAGTGAAACAGAACTTGAATGGTATGTACACATACAGCTGCCCATGCAGCTTCAACATGATGACACAGTTCAACAACTGTAGTGACTGGCACATGGTGATGAGTCAGTCACTCGGTAACCACTGGCCAGACATTTTATATTGTTGAGAGATCTGGAGAACTTGTTGGCAGGACAGCATCCAAACATTTTTCTGCATAAAGGAAGATCCGTACAATACAGGCAACTAAAAATGTAACTGCCAATGTTCATATTGCCATTAATGCAAACAATAAGTGACCAAGATTTGAAACCAAAGGAACTGATGGGACAGTATGATGATGTCAAATGCATGCTAGCAATGTGCATTTTCTATGATCCCATTAAAAGCGAATGCAGCCATCCTGAGGCTATAAACAGAATCTGGATTTGTCAGAAAAGACAACACCACACCATTGCTGCATCCCGGTTCATTATTAATCACACTATTGAAGGTGTTTCTGCATGTGATTTAGTGTCAAGGTTAGCCCAAACCACGCCGAGTTGACAGTCCAAGCTATTGCAATCGTCATCGAACTGTTCGTGCAGACACTTGTTTTCAAGACAATCCAATTTTTTACCCAGAGTTTGTAATGTGTCTGTCTTCTTGGCTGTTAGTGATAGCGAGACAATAAGACACAGCATGGTGTTCGTATGAGCATCCTGAACCCATGATTCCATATTGTTCCGACAGTCATGGGATCTCTACCAACATGATCAGCAATACTGCAATATGAAAACAGGAATCTGGGTAGGCTACATTCAGATCAAAAGGCTACTCAGAAATTTATTGGATAGGTTACAGTCAGAGACATGCTTTTAAGCATTTCTCCTTCATACATGAGTCATCCTAAAAACTTTTAACCAAGCAACAATGTTCAAATACAATTTAAGTATGAGAAACCTACCGTACAAATTCTTCATTTAAACACATTGCAAGTATTGCTACTGCTGCCTGCTTCGCATTAATGCATTGAAAAGTTGATCATTTCCCTATTGCAGTACCTTCTTTCTGTCATTTAAATTTCACTTTGTAATTTGTTTAACGTACAGTCTTCTTGGAGTAGCAATTTTAATAGCCGGTAGTTCAAATGCTTCAAAGGAAGTGACAAGTATGTCTACACAATAGTTACATATTCTCAATACTGTTGAAAGGTTGCTTCTCAGATAGATAAATGAACAACAATTGCAAGGAAACACACTAATAACAAAAATATTATTTGTATGCAGGTGAAAGTGATTTTTGCCGACCCCGCTACGAACACCCCAGGAGCATCAATTGCATAAGTATTTAGGATGCCAAAGGATATTTGAGAAGTTTAAGAGAAGAATCAACATCCACAGTAGTGTAAGGCATGATAAATCAACAAGTTTTGACACTAAGATAGCAAAGAACTTCATCAGTGACTTAAAGAATTTTGTAGATTCTAAGGGTTACCTGCGGTAACAAGTTTTTGATTGTGATAAAATGGGTCTCTATTGAAAATGGATGCTGAAGCGAAACTATATAACATAGCAGGAGAATGTATAACCTGTCTAAAAGCCAATGATTGACTGCCTCACACAGTTAATTTTTTTGCCCAAACCCATTTAATTTTAAAACACTGCTTGTTCAGAAACTTCACACATTCAAGATGTGTGAAATCCAGAAAAGTAGGCTAAATGCGATATGGAGGTCCAAAAACAAAGCTTGAGTGACAAGTGACCTTTTTACTGTTTGGATCAAAGAAGTGTTTGCACCATTTGCGAAAATATAAGCTTGAAATGAATCTGTCACTTCATATCTTGCTTGTTAGGGTCAACATTCCTGCACATCTTCCAGGACTGCAAAATGACTTCTGTAAAGACTTTAAATTCATCAAGATCTAGCTTCTGCCACTCCACACCATTTTGTTACTCAAGCCTATAAACCGTCATGTTATTTCTAACTTTATGTATGATGAAGTTTAATGGTGCAAGAGCCAGATATGGCTATACTGCACCAAACAAGATGTAAATATCATTTAGACAATCTGTTAAAATAGGGAGGGGAGAAGATAAAAAATTGGTTGGCAAGAAGGAAGTTTGAAAATAGAGAAGGATTGCCACAGTATCTAGAGGGTGCATCACCTTTTACCAGACAGTAAACTCAATGGTCACTATGATGCAGATATATAGTACCTACCAAAAGAAGGTAAAGTCCCTGAGTGTTCTAATTTTAAGGAGCTCTATAGAATCACTCTTTAAAGATTGTTTTCATTTGCCTGAAGAGACCAATTTCACTCTCAGAGAGTGTTTTGGAAAAATCACTTCCATATTGTTACCTGTCTCAAGGTGATCAAAAATGCATGGGAAGGGCTTATCAAGAGAATCACCACTTGTGCTTAGAAGAGAATGTTGTTGAATGTGATTTTGAAGGATCACAGACAATACCTGTACAGCTTAAAGTTATGAGATTATGTCTTACGTGAAGATCATGAGACTGGAAGTGGATGACAATGATGTTGATGAGCTTGTGAAAGATAACAGCCAAAAGCTGATCACCAAAGAGCTTATAAATTGTGTTCCACAAGAAATAAGTTATGAATGAGATTCTGTCAAAGGAAGAATGTAACAATAAAGCAACCCAATCAAGAAAATGTTGAAAGCAAGGAAAACAGTCACATCATAATTTGAGAAGCATCACCTTATAAAGCAGTGGCTTCACACACTACTAATTTAATTTGTTCAGAAAAACTGTGATTACTAACTCATAATAAAGTTTTGTCATCTCACAAATGTCTATGTGAAATATCTGCTTCTTATCAGAATGTAAATTGATTGGGTCAACAATGAATGATTGATATAACCAATTATAGTGTATATAGTTGTAAATAAATCTCTTTTAAATATTTCACATTGACATTTCCGTCCTGTAAATCCTCTAATGACTGCGTAAACTCTGTTAATGCATATAAAGATATTACGTTGAATATTAAGGCTACCAAAATATATATTCTGTTCATAACAAGATTATGGGGTCTAGCAATACCTAGCTTATGGATTCTTAAGCCATATGTAATGATAATGCTGAGTCATATTTCCCTCAAATTAAAAAAGAAATAGTCGAATCCTGTGCAAGACAACATTTACAAAAATTTTAAATTATTTTTTAAGATTTGTTTTTTTTTTAATAATCTTTAAATGATTTAAGAAGTACCTTTTTGTAATTTTCAAATAACTGCAAATTTTCCTCCAAAGAAAGAATGATTTAGAACATAACATAGCAAAGCCAGATATATAAATTTTGACCTAATGTAGGTATATCTAGCAGATTTTAGCCAAAACTGAAGCCTGGTGAAGTTCTGTCAGTCAACATTAAATTGTGAGCTTTGAAATAAAATTAAGTCCGATGATAAAATTTCCATGAAATCTGTACCCCCCCCATTTCTTTAGATTGACATTTGGTAGTATCTTGAATTATAACTGGAATACCACAGCATCAAAAATGTCTTTGAAGCTAATCTAATAATGCTACATTAATTTTACTACAATATGGATATGTTGCCTTTAGAATTTTTTTATTGAATAGGCTGATTACTATAGAGACATTTCCTCTATTTTGAAAAAATTAGCACATATCAATATTTATGAATTAACATAATATTCTAGTTGAAACTCTTAAAATACTAGCATTACTTTACCATATTAGAGGGAACAATGTATAAAGAAAAAAAAATTAGTGTTAAGTATTCATCATATCTAATATATTTATATAAATTGAAGAAATTATCATTTTACTTACCGGTGAGAGGAAAATTTCGGTTCTCCAGACCGAGAGGAAATTCAGTGTTCTCAGGGACAGAATTAATATAGTCGTCTAATGGGGGTAGTTGAGAAGGAACTTCCCCTGTGTTCCGTGGAACATAAATTGGTGGCAACACTAAATAATAAAAAAAACTTGGAATCAAACTATTAGCAAAGAGGTATTACCATTCCCCCCCCCATTACAACACTGTATTAAAAAAAAGTCAATAGTAATCATATAAAAAGTTATTCACATAAACCAAACAAATATATACATCACAAATGGGAATAAAAATTTAACTTAAATATGGAGAGAGTATAACAAACACAGAAGTCTGTAAAAAGTTTTGATCACACACATATAAATAATTATTAATATAACTACTTTTCTATCTTTTTAATACATAATCAAATTACAGTGCCAAAATAGTACAAGTATAGCTGCTGAATATTAATGCTTTTCGAGACAGCTTTTCGAGACAATTTTTGAGAGTTGAGAAAAATCACTTGAGACATTTTTACATAATTTTCAAAATAGTACTGTTCATATATTTTAGGCATGTGTTTCATTTTTTTTTTTTTCATTGTCATTAGTTTTTCATTTATAAATAACACAATTTTTAAAAGACTTTATTTCAAACAAACACTGAAATTAACATTTTTACCATGATAATGAAATATGCAAATTTTTTAACAGATGAAGAAAATAAAGTGTATAAGAAAAAAATATATAACTATTCTCTTGTTTCTTGTCTAAGCATTAAATGAGATATAACAGTTATAAAAATTTATAAATTTTGTGTGGAAAATTATACATATTTTAACTTCTTAAAAATATAAATACTTTAAAGAAATTATTTTGGCAAATAAAAAAATGTATTATGCATTGTCAAAAAGCATTCTTAGAGAGAGACATTTCTTTTTAATTCCAGGTATGTGCTCCACAATGAAATATAAACTTACTTATATAAATAGTTCTAAGAAATTTAATAACATGAATCAATGATCTAACTAGATTTCCTATAGCTAACTAAATATACAGGAATAAAACAAGCTTATATGCTCAAATCAAAGTATAAAAATAAAAATTACTTTATTCCCATATAAACCAAAATATACATCAGTTGGAGTTAAACAACATTTCTCAATTCTCTTCAGCAAAGTTATATATTTAAAGTTATATATAGGCTACCAATATTAAACAATGCATTTTTGTAGTTTTAGTTAATTTGTGTTTGAAATTTTATTTGAGTGTACTACATTGAATTTTAACACTAGGTTTACCTTGAGTTAGCATATACCTATTTCAACCAAAGGGTTTGGTATTTAATTAGAAAAAATACAAATTGACCAATTTATTATGAAGTTAAAGTAGAAAAAACAAACCTCAATCAAACTACATCATTTGTAATAATTAATTTTATTATTCTTTTTATTTCTGATATTTTAACAAAGTATTTTTTACAAATTACAATTTTTTTCTTTGTACATACTACATTTACGTATTTTTTGCATCTGCCACACGTAACTTGTATTTTATTTTTATTGCGATGGGCATTTGGCATTTTTTTTAAATCTGGAACTCCAACTGCATCCACCAACAGCACATTTAAATTTTCTGATTTTGATGAACCTTTGTATACAGCAGCAACTTCTTCTACCAGCTGGAACAAATAATTATCCTAGCTATATTTTCACCAGTGGTTTCACGAAATGATCCAAGCCAAATCTGGGATATTGAAAAAGACTTGCAGAAACCATCTTTGAGATGACGATTTTACAGTATATTTTTGAGCCATTTGGCTTGTCATGTAAACTATGTACTTGATATTATTATAATACGCTATTTATTTGAAAATTTTTTTTTCCATTTTTGATGGAATAGTGTTTGGAACTAAGAAGTTTTCTTATATGAACACATTTTTATTTCTATATTTATACCTAAATCTATGTGTGTTCCTATCATATTCAAATATAAATGTATGTATTCTTAATAATTATTTGAACAGTCAAAATGATCCCTTTGGCAAAAGTAGGGAATACTATATACATTCCTCTGAAATTTAAAAAAAAAAAAAAAAAAAAAAAAAAAAAACAAAAAATTTCTTTTTTCTAATTTTTGGAATAATAAAAAAAATACTCTTTAAATTAAAAAAAAAAAAAAAAAAAAAAAAGATAAGATTTGAAATTTTTTCCTTTTGTTTTATAAATGTAAGTAACAATTAATTTAAATATTCTCATAAAATAAGACAAATACTTTCTTAAAGAAAATTAACGATAAGTTTTCTCAGAGGAGTCAAAATGATCCCTTGGTAAACCTGGTGTTAAACACACACTACACAGCTTTTGCTGCTTAAATGTGTTATTTTTAGTGATTTTCCAGCAATCCAGCATTTTTATCAGCCCAGATGTACTTTGGTCAGATATCTGCTGGATTACAGAAAGAATACAGTGTGTGTATATATAACACATCCATCAATAACTCCCGAGACTAACCCAGAGATGGCGCTCGTAGTAAACCAGTAACCAGGTCTTTCTAGAGTGCTAACCTTTGCTTGAAACGTGACAAAATTTTAAGTCGATCGGACCAGGAAAAAGGTTTTTTGAAGTGAAGTGAAAAAGGTTTTTTCCAAGTGGGTGCCGCGATTGCTTTCGATGGAACAAAAACAGCAACGAGTCGATGATTCAGAAAGCTGTTATCGCTATTTACTCGCAACAAAAAAGATTTCTTGCGAAAAAAAAAAATTTGGAGGGAAAGAAAAAAAAAAAGATTTGGAACGATTGTATCACCCTAAAAGGTGATTAACAAAAGATGTTATGTTGATGAATAAAAAAAAAATTTGCAAAAAAAATGTTGTTTTCAATGTTAGACTCGGGAGTTATTGATCGATGTGTTATGTGTGAAGTCTAGATACATAGTTCATCAGAAAATTACCATATTTAGATATTAGATACCAAATTCAAACTATTAATATGTTGTAATGTATTAGGCAAGAAGAAATTAAGATAATCAAGTAATTGATAATCATTTAAAATTGGTATTAAGGCAAATAAATTATCTATAAATTCTGTAATAGTTTACATCGGAATCTTTTCGAGAAATTTGAATAACATGCTAGACAAAATCAACTGACATAAGACATGATAACAGATTAATTTTACAACGTTTGGTATTTATATATGCAATTTTTGTTCCCTTTCATTTATTATTTTTATTTTTAGAGAAACATTTCACAACTGGAACATTTCACAAAAACAAAAATACAGAAAGAAAAACTCACAGGTTTTATTAAGACATTTTCACTGATAAACAAATGATTCATGAATGCCATCTCTGTCTGACATTATAATCATATTCAGAGATAAAAAGTAAGTAGCAAATAATTAGGAGAAAAAGAAATTTATCACAATTTTGAAATTATTGTTTTACACAATTTCTTTATGACATCAAATACTAAAATTTAATAAAATAGTAATTATAATAAAAAGAATTAAAATTTTAGTTTACATGATGGAATTTCAATGTCTTTTTAATTTCAGTTTACATTCAACTACAGGCTCACATAAGGAATATGATGCTTAAATACACATTAAATCTTTAAAGAGTAAAATTTTAAATACATATAGGAAAAAAGTTGCAAACATTCTATACAACTGGAATACATAAACAAAATATTCTTTGTATCTATATGCATCTTTAATATGAACAAACTGAAGTATTAATATTCACAGCATAAAACACAAAATATAATTCTGAAAATAGAGGTCAGACAAGCGATTTATACAGATAAGAATATTAACATAAAAAAAAGTTTAATAATGCTATAATGAAGATGAAGGAGTGATGAGATAGAAAGCAAGCAGGAGTATCAAAAAAATTACCCACAAATATTTCTTAGTAATATTCATAAATTTATCAGCATGTTCAAAAGTCGAATTACATTTGAAAATAATGAAACTGTGCTAATTATCTCTTTCAACTAAAGTTCTAAGACTAAAGGGAGACTAAAGTTCTCCACTGTATGAATGTACCAAAGTACTGTTTTTTTCCCCCTAAAAAAAATTCATGTAGAAATAATTCATAGTTGCATCAAGCAATAAAACCTTTTTCTAAAATATTAGTTATTCTTCATACTTTGACAATTTATTGTTAAGATATTGATAGATAAGGCATAGCAATTGATAAACAATGCCTCAAAATAATGTGCATAAATGTCTTTGAAAAGAAATAAAGAAATACATTTTGGTTCTCTACATTGAAACTAATAAATAATCTGAATAATTTAAGTGATTGTAATGTATAACAAACCTGCTTATAGAATAAACAAACATTAAGCCCCCCCCCATACAACCATCAAAATTAAAGAACATTTAAATATTTAATTTTCGTGAATATACAATTGATAAGATATAAGACTTTATTATTGCTAATTACATGATTAAATTGTACAGTATTTGAAATATTTTATTATTATCAATTACTGTATTTCCTCACTTAAAACTTTACATTGATTCAGAATAGTAAATGAATACAAAGAAATCACATAACATTAAAAAATGCAAGTCATTTTAAAAAGTTTTATAGCCATGCATCCAAAATAATCCAACACAAATTCTATTCCTCAGAATTTTTACATACATATGATGTTATGCTCGTACAAAAAAAGAAAATATCTTGTGATATTTCTGCCATCAAATTTAAATGAGTCTATTGTTAGCAAAAAGTTTTATTATTTATCCCTAAGTCCATAACATGGATAGATCAAATATTTTTTTTATCCTGGCACAGTGATAAAAATAACTGTTAAATCGTATAACCCGACAGGAATAACTTTAAAGGTAAATCAGACAATCGAATTTTAAAAGTAAATTTACAAGTACAAGATAGTAACTACACAATGATTTAAATTCTACTCATATTCCTTCACTAAAAAATCAGAGAGAAGTAAGAAATAATTTATTTCTATGCAATTAAAAACATTTTTTTTAAATAAAAGTCTTGAAATCTAGAGATTATTTTCAGCATACATATTTTAAAAGAAATAATCTCAAAAGTAAAAAAAAAAAATAATTGACTCTGAATAATATTTGTTTAATAATACACACAAATAAACTGAAAACACTAACCAGGTGTTTCCACACGAAGATAATGATATGGATTCACACAGACTTCGTCTCTTTTGAGGTTAAATGCAAATTCACAGCTTTCTATTGCTTTTAGTTCGTGGTGGCTTTGTAAATCTGGCCAACGCCACAGGCGGCAATAAATAACATGAGGGAGTCCTTTCTTTTTAAAAACCTGTAGCCTTCCGTCTAATGACCTAAAAGGAAATTTAAAAGATTAAGAATGCATGTAGAAAAAATTTTGAAACAGCAAATTTTGTTATTTGATAAAGTATTACTTACATACATGCACATGTGTGTATATATTGAGTAATCTAAGCGAACTATTCTTATTTCTTGTAAGAAATGGAATGGTACCATATACTATACAGAAGATACGGAACAGCTTCATTTTTCAAAACAATAGCAGTAATAAAAGTTATCAACAGAAAAAGAAAAATATATAATAATAATAAAAAAATAAAAAAAAAAAACTTCAATTCAAATAAAATGATATCGGAAAAACTTAAGACAAATGCCGCATTCGGCTGTATACAAAAAAATAATACAATCATTCAAAGTTATTAATATGCAAGATGATCTCAATGCTCTATCTTCAAAAGATTTTTCACAACAAAAATATAATTCAGAACACTATATATTTCTACACAAGGAAGCTCGAAAAAAAAAGTGCTTAACTACTTTCTTCAGTAAAATGCTATTACAAGAACTGTGAATTAGCAGTACAACAAGAATAAAAGAACAAGCATGGAAATAGAAGGGACGAAATATTGTAGCTATATAATAGAAGCTTGACTTTAGAATACTTGACTGTGAGTGAATAATTTTAAGTAAATTTGGAAAAAAAAAAAAAAAAAAAACAATGAAAGGCATTTTTTTAAAAAATAAATTTATTCAGTAGGCAAAGCAAGGTCATGATAGTTCAATCTTTCCAGAAATTATAAAATATGTCACTTGAGATAACAATGTATACTAACAGTAGATCCTATACTTATGAAAAATATAGCACATTTTGCATTATAAAATCAAATATATTCAATTAAGATAGCTCTTAAGACACTAATCTCTTTAAACATGTATCTTTCTATAGTTATAACCAGTTAAAAATACCTTCCTGGTAATGAAAGTAAGTCATTTCAAAAGAAGTCATTGAATAGCGGCATGTTCCCAGAATTTCTATGAAATAAACATCAAATTATTTTAATACATAAGTAAAGTACATTTTGACAAGGTTACAGCCTCTTTGGAATTTAAGGTATCTGTACACCTTTGGAGAAAATTTTTTGAAATACATTGATATTTGATATCAAAATATTTTTTAATGCTGCAATATAACCTAAAACTACGAAAAACACATTTAATAATCTGTTTTTAATTCAATAACTAAATAAAGAATTGGAATGGAAAACTTGGTGAAAATAGTACATAAATTATCAGAATAATGCTCATAACTCAAAAGTAAACAAAAATATCATTATTCTGCAAATTTTATCTTATTCATCATAGCATTTTTTGGGGCTGGTACTACTTTCATGATGAAAATCATATTACTACAATTTTTATAGTGTTTCGAGTTAAATAACAATGAAAAATCAAAAAAAAAAAGTTATAACAATACATGATTTACACCTTTGTTACTAAAAACATATCAATTTTACAACCATTAAAGTAGTAGGGGTTCTAAAAAACTATATAAGGAAGATACTTGCAAAATTTAAATTAATTTGGTACATAACTTTTTCTGATATTTACGTTGTCGTATATAAATATGTTGAGAAACTCATATTGAGAAAAATCAAAAACAAACTTTCAAATGCAATTAAAAATTAGCTACCAAGTGAAATTCAAATCCCTATAACTTAAGTTCTAAATGAGATATAAGCAAAATTCGAACATTATTAGAAAGAACAAGTTTAACTTTTAAACTGACATTAAAATTAGAATACCGAAAATTTTGACAAAAATTATGTTTTAAAGGTGTATGGATACCTTTAGTATATTGTGATGTTTGTGATCATTTTTTACCTCAGAATTGCCAGAAATATATATATATATATATAAATTTAAAGTGTTTGCTATTATTTACCAAAAAAAAAAAAAAAAAAAAAAAAAAAATAAATATATAAATTTTAGTTTTTTTTTTTTTTTTTTTTGGTAAATAATAGCAAACACTTTTGGGACATTTAAATGTCTTTAAAATATTTAAATACACTAACTGAACAGTACTTATTATTTTTTAATCAGTCTTATATTAAGAAAATTCTTCATAATTACAATTAATAAGAAATTCTAATTCTGTTAATAATTTTGGACATGTTACATAATTTTGTACGTTTATAGGGTAGATGAAGGTAAACTTTATACTTTTTACAAAAATAAGTACAATTAATATAAACTCTATTTTTAATTACTTTAATAATTTTCAGATTTTCACCTTTGATTGTACTGCAATCACATGGAGGGAAAATTTTTATTTTCTGATAAGTATATTTGTATGTATATCATTCTTATTCCTTTAGTGCTGCGTATTACTCTCCACAACTATTTTGAATCAAATTGCATCTGCATTATCAATGTCTAGTACAAACTTAAATTTAAACTCAATATTTAACAATTTTATTTTTACTTAAGCAACAAATCATCAGTAAAATTTTTTAAAGAAGTAGGGAAATGGGTCAAAGTGTAACCTGCTGCCATGACCCTGCTTTAAAAATATTTTCCAAAAAAAAAATCAATCGTATTTTTCAATTTTATTTTTTCATACATTCGCAAGTCCAAAGCTAAGGCTCTATATCATAATTTTTCAATAATTAACCATAATATTACAAATTTAAATTTTTAGAAGATTTTGCACGGCAAATTGGCTTTGTCTGCTTTTAAAGATCTAAAGCACTTGTTCTCAAAGTATGGCATGTGTACCCATGTGGGTATATGAATACTTTGCATGAGGTAAATGAGCAACACAGGAAAAAAAAACACCACTGCTATAAAATCCCCAAAAAATCCATCCCTTATTAATTAGGTAGAACTGTTGTGTGAGGAAATCAAGACCAGATGAACTCCAACGACAAGTTTACTACAAAGAGGATACCCATTTAGACAGAAATGTGAGATACATGAATTATCCCAGACCCTAAGAATTGAAAATCAAGTCGATAATGATTTATACACTTTGTAATATGGAACAGGAATTGCGTCTAAGATATTGCTTTTTAATTTCGGCTGTTATTGAAAACAAGCACTGAAGCCATTTGATTTCCCCTCCATCAAATAAGATAATCTCAAAACCACAGGACCTTATTTATTTCTTGGTCATATCAGTTGATGCAAAAAACTTCGATACACATATGAATATTTGAAAAAAATGATGTGAATAAATTTTCTTTATCCGTAATATTTAAGGATACCAAGACATGAAAGGAAATGTGGAATACCACATTAAATACTCTTTATTTTAGTGATATAATATCCTTTCAAATTATTAGAAATTAATTATAATGATGTCTTAATCATTCTATAGTACATTAAAAGTAATTTTTTTTTTTTTGTTCTTCCCTCTTAGTTAAAAATAGATGATTTATGAAGTATATTACCACTAAGGACCATTTTAAAGAAAACTATAACAAAATATGGTTCCAAATTTTTGTATGCTTTTATAAAAGGTACTTATGCATATAGCAAACCTAAAATATTTTTTCTCCAAGTAATACATAAGTTTTAAGAAATGATTAAATAGATAAAAAATAATAATAACAATAATAAACAAATTTTCCAACTTTATTAAGTTGAATCATTTTTCCAAAGAAACTATATAGTAATATCATTAAAAAAGTTGGTTCACTATAAAAGATTTCAAAAATGTGAGTATAAGTGGCATTTAGTTCACATTGTTCTGTTACAAAAAATTACGTCACTGATTAATAAAATTGGCTGTTGATTGAACAGGAAATCAAGACAAGATTTGTAAATGAGTAACTGATATTCATCACAACCACATACGAATCACATCCAAATAAATTTTTCAGAAAATTTTTGGAATTGAAATTGAATAAAATACACTTAGTGTGTGTATATATATATATATATATATATATACTGAAAATTTAAGAAAGAATAATTTAAAATAATTAAAAAGACAAAAAACCAGAAAGAAATGTAACAATGAAAGAAAAATAAAAGAAAATATGGAACCCAGCAAGTCAAAAAGCAATATCGGGCTGAGGACCGATTAAGCGGGGTTAAACTAGTTTAACGGTACCAACCTTCCCCCTTTGCGACTTGGTAGGCTGAATTAGGAAATCCAAATTGCAAAAAAGTTCATGATTAAAAGATGCAAACAAATTCAGCGATAAAATATATATATATATATATATATATATAATCCTGACAAAAACCTGTCGTGATCGAGTATATACTCGGCGTAGCCAGTTCTTATGGATACAGTCAAGTCATGGTTATATTCAATATGGGTATCATCTTTTGGTTGGGAGAACTATTGTCAAACCGCATATATAAAGTGTCCCTCATTCACACTTATGCACAGATCCATACATCCATTATATCAGATATTCAGGTTCTAGTAAATAAAAGATTCATTGACTTTAAAATATGATTTATCAAAGCTAACATAAAATGGTACACACAATACATTTATACAAGAAATGCATGAAGTTGTCTCCTTGAAGACGGGGCAGCGTCCTGCCCTTCGTTCTCTAGCATAAACAATGATTTCTATTGTATTGTATGGTATCAGCTAACAACGTTACAGTAAACCACATTTCCGGATTCTTGCACAAGACATTAGCTGGGAAAAAGGCTGTTGCCATGGCCCTTCAAATAATATTAGATTCTTACGAAATGTTGTTACTTGGGGAGAAGATTATTCATGAATATAACCCTCCAAAAGTTAAGGTACAACCAGTCTTTTGGATCTTATTTGAAAACAAATGAACATCAAAAAATGAAGAAATTGTGCTATATATATTTATTGAGTTTACATAATTTTAATTTCATGCATACATTACATATAAAGAACTGTACTTTTTGCGTAATGAGTTAGTGATGATTGAGTTTAATGGGGCAAGAGCCAAATGTGGCTATGCAGCACTAAACAAGGCAAAACTGTGAACTAGACGTTTGAAAAAGGCCGAGTGACGGGTAGTATTGCTTATGGCGCAAGAGCCAGACATGACGATGCAGCGCAAAACAAGGTAAAGCTGTGATCTAGATGTGAAAAAAAAAATGGAAAGACAAACAAGCGATAGTGTTTTAATGATGCAATAACCAAATATGACCAAGCTGAACCGAAAAGCTGTTATCTAGACGTGTGGAAGAATTGGAAAAAAAAAAAAAAAATTGGTTGACAAGAAGGAGGATCGAAAATAGAGAAGGATCGCTATAGTATCTTGGGCAGTGCATTACACCTGTTTACTAAAGATAGTAAATCCCATGGCAAAGAAAAAGATCACTAGGGTGTCTCAGGGTCATGATGCCTGTACCGACCTAAAGAAGGCAAGCCCCTGAAGTTCCCTGATATAATCCAAAGGGGCAAAGAGACCGACTATATCCTCCAGACACTGGGTATCCATTTAAGTAGCCTGTTACGACATGCATGAGCTACAGTGATACGTTTAGCGTAAGTCAACTGTTTGGTATATATATATATTTAAAAAAAACTGCGATCTTTTTTAAAAATAAAAGACTTTAATTGAGAAAAGTGATCAACCCTACTTGCAACGAATTGGCAGCATCAACTTTCCAAAAAATCCATTTAATCTGTCAGACAGTGGATTTAGTTTAGTTTTTATTAACGTCGCACTAGAAGCAACACGAGGGCTATTGGCGACGGACCTCGTAATTTTAAACCACGATCAAGTGACGAGGACGACACCTGAGCTGGCACCCCCTCTCCTAACATCCACACCACGCCATGGGAGGGCTTTGGGCCCCGAACAGATTTAACGTGCATCAGCCACGGCTACACGGCGGGTCTTTGGCGGCCAAGAATCGAACTCGCGACTGAACGAAAACCGCCGGTCACGAACCCGAAACCATGACCACTAGGCTATCGTGGCCACCTAATCAACTGATATCTATATGTTATTCCATGATGTTTTAATTATGAGATATATTTCTGAGTATTTCTCAAAACAGTTAAATTAGCTTAGTTTTTTTATAACCCTTTTTGAGACATATAGAATTCTTCCCTCCGCCCTATCTTATCATCATCAACAACAAAAAATGTTACCTGATTGGGTTTCATCGATCCATATCACATAAATACAAAGAAATATATATAAAAAAATGTATTTTCGGATGATATTCATTTTGAATTAATGCTAAATAGATAGCACCAGGAAATCAGTATATGCATGTAATGATCTACTTATCAGGTGCATACTGTATTTTATTGTGCTATATTGGCACAAAAAAATGGCAAAACACAAAATAGCAAATAATAGCAACATGTTCCTACTAAGCGTGGTGTTACAGCAGAAGAGATAAGAAAGCTTCTGCAAGAGCGCAGTGTTCAATCGAGTAAAGGAAGTGATAACGATTTCAATGAAACAAATGAATCTGATCACTAATATATCGAAAAGGATAATGAGAAGACAGATAACTTCCAATACAGAAGTAGAAACAGAGCAATCACCATCTTCCTTCGTTCCTTATAACAGAACTGAATAGTGTAAATTCCTTCCTACTACATAAAAAGAATGGCGAGAGCTAGTACATAATTAGAATTTATTATTATCTGATACAAATTTTACTTTACATTTGCTATTTTCTCGCTTCCATTTTTACTTTACAGACAGAATTTTAAGGAGGAAAAATATATCTGAGTAAAACACACACACACACACACACACAAATTGGCAACTGCAGGTGAAAAACCACAATATATCAGAACACCTAAAAATAAAGGTGTAAAAAATGTGATCCAAAGAGAGATCAAAAAACCCAAACCAGGTGTGCTTATTGCTTTGCTGTTCTTTGCAAAGAGCATGCTAATGTGTACTGTAAATCTTGTTAGTCATTGAAAAATGCATCAAGAATAACAGATGTAAAGCAGAATGAATAAAAATTTACTATTACTTTTCAAGCTTTGAAATAATTAACACTGCTTACCATACAAAAGATTGGATGGTGAAGGAAGTTTAAGAGAAATAAAGATATTAAAAAATATTTGTTATGACTTAGAATAGATATACTCTAACACATCAATCAATAACTCCCGAGACTAACCCAGAGATGGCGCTCGTAGTAAACCAGTAACCAGGTCTTTCTAGAGTACTAACCCTTTGCTT
Organism: Nephila pilipes; assembly: GCA_019974015.1. Classification (NCBI taxonomy): domain Eukaryota; kingdom Metazoa; phylum Arthropoda; class Arachnida; order Araneae; family Nephilidae; genus Nephila; species Nephila pilipes. Next base: position 159,314 of record BMAW01039077.1, read on the forward strand.
GAAACATTGTAAATTTTAAGTCGATCGGACTGAAACAGCTGAGTTATCGAGGTTGGAGTAAGGAATTTTGTAGTTTGTTTAAAAAATGGAAAAAACCGAGTTTCGTGTTCTGATAAAACATTAGTTTTTTTTAATGGGTAAAAACTTACCGTGCAAGCGAAACAATGGATTGAAAAATGTACTTGAGACTCTTGTCCATCAAAACAACAGTTGTCGGTGGTTGCCAGGTTTAAACGTGGTCGACACAAATGACACTTGAACGCTCAGGTGAACCTGTGGAAGCCGTTACACCGGAAAATGTGAGTGGAAGTGACAAAATTATAATGAAATCGTAAAGGTGAAGCTCCATTGAAATTGCTGAGGTGTACAGATATCATATGGAAGTGTATTCACTGAAAACGTTTTTTTAAAGTGAAGTGAAAAGGTTTAATTCAGGTGCACGTTGCTTTCAGATGGAACAAAGCAACAACAGATGGAGTGATTAAGAAGCTGTTTATCCTTCTTACTCAAACAAAAGATTTCTTGCGAAAAAAAAAAAAAAGAAAAGAAAAGAAAAAGGAAAAAAAAAATTTTTTTTTTTGAAGGGAGAATTGGAAAAGCGTTGGAACGATTGTATCACCCTAAAAGGTGTTATGTTGATGAATAAAAAAAAATTTTGCAAAAAAAATGTTGTTTTCAATGTTAGTCTCGGGAGTTATTGATTGATGTGTTAAAATGGGTCTAAAAGACTGAAGCAAAATGTAATTTTTTCGTAAAAGTAAAAAAAGTCAAGAATGATAGCGGATACACCTGTCATTGTAGACGTTTAGGAATAGGGTGCAAAATTCATTTCAAACTACAGGCCAACTTCTAATAAATAAAAGTTACATAAGTCACACTATACGTAGTTATGGCGGTATTTTTTTCTTTCGAATTTATCTTCGATGTAAAATTACTGTTCCTAATAGCTTGATTTGTATCCTAGAACTCAAAATGCTCATTGTGACGTTTTATGTAACATACCAGGGAAGGCTAACTATACTGCCTTTGGAAACCGCTTTTCGGAAAGGAATATTTGGAAGAGACATTTATTCAGTGTTGCCAGATGGAAATTGCAAAAGTTCCCCAGATTTCACTTTATTTCCCGCTCCAAAAGACAATATTTTTTTACATTTTTCTCATAGCAGTTTTTACGATCACGTGATTATTGTCTGAGCAACGGCAATAATAACCATAAAACGAGAGATTTTCATTTCCTCTCCCCTCTCCCCCAAACGGCACTATTTCTCGTAACTTTTCCCTAAACAGAGCTTATTCGATTACGTGATCAAGGATACGTATTGTGAGGGGGCCAAAAAAATAAACTAAAAAAAGGAGACAAATAGAGTTTTTCTCCCCAATATTTTCCCATAATTATTTTTCGCCCCCACACTAAAATCCAGATAAATAAGCATCGTTTTGTTTTAACTGATCTGCATTTAAATAAGCTTGGGCGAACTGCCCTAACAATTTATCGACGAAACTTTTGGCAGCTAACTACTAAGGTAGATAACATTCGTAAAGCTTTCATAAGGAACTCTAATTTTTAAATATTTTCGTTTCACTATTGTTTAATAGAAACAGAACAATATTTTTTTATATTTTTAAATATCATCATCAAGTTTCTCAATTAACAAGAAATGATATAAAATAAAAAGCTTTTGGCGATCGCACAGTCCACTAACAACTTGCTCTAAGATGAAGTACGGGAGCACATGTGTAGATATGCAGGTAGACGTGTCGGAGAGGGATAGAGCACGCTGGCGGTGTAAACTCAGCATTTCTGGGAAAGCGTCTGCACGGCGTATATCAATTTGAACGACGTCGAGTTGCTGCCTATGTGTTAAATGTGGAACAATCAATCTGTTAGACGACATCTGGATCATTTTACCCGAGGTCGAATCTTTGGAAAGATAATTTCAAACAACAGGGACAACTGTCCGACGATTCAGTAGCGGTCGTCCACGAGAAACCACGCCAGCGGGGGACCAGTATATTGCCCTACTGGCCAGAAGGAACATGAGGCAGGCAGAGCGGGAGAAATCGCTAGACACACGGCACATGCGATTGATTGCACGAACGATATCATGGTTTACCGTGGTCAGGAGGCTGCACAGTGGTTATCTGTTTGCACGATGACCTGGCCGGTGTGTACTTTTAAAGTCTACTCATCAGAAAAAACGTTTTCTGTGATACCGGGAAGACTAGAATCGGACAGATAATCAATTGTGTTTAATATTCGTTACGGATGAGAGCAGATTTAGCCTGAGTAGCGATTTGGACGCAGACTAATCTGGAGAGGGGGAACCCACAATAACTCCTCCAACATCATCGAAATATGAACACGATTTTCTCGTTTGGGGAGGCATGCTTGGTTGCCGTACTGACCTTCACATTGTCGAAAGAGGTTCAGTCACAGGGCTTCCCTATTGTAACGAGGGAAAGGGGGGGGGGTAGGTTCTTGAATTTTTATTGATTGAGCGGCGTTCCCAATTTTTCGATCTGACTAAAAACCTTCATCCAAAATTATTTTGCAATTGAACAATATCATTAACAATATTCTAGTATTAGGTCATTTCTCGCAGCAATGGAAAATTGCTTCAGTCGTACCTATATTGAAACCAGGAAAGGACCCAAAGAACCCGGAAAGCTACCAGCCGATTTCTCTACTACCCATCACAGGCAAAATGGCTGAAAAGTCATACTTATCAGGTTACTCGATCACCTAATAAGGAACAAAATCAATAAGGAGCAGTACGGCTTTATGCCACATCTCTCAACACCGCACCAACTACTCAGAGTAGTGGAGTAAATTCTTTCTGGTTTTGAAGTTTGGACATGTACTGGAGTAGTTTTCCAAGATATACGAAAAGCCTTTGATGGGATAGGACACATTGGCCTACTCTACAATTTTAAAAAAATCCCCCCCCCCCCCCCCCCGTATCTAATAGTCCTAATCAACTCTTATCTAACAGACAGAAAATCCTCTGGCCAAGTCAATAATACATATTCATACGTCTGATTGGGGGTGTAATTTTAAATACTTATCCGCTGGTTTAGAATTAGTATTCGGAGCTATTCTGTTTATTTCCGGCAAAATTAGTCCTGCGTTAAACACAGCATTACTGGTTGGATTTTAGATGGGGGTGGAGACAAGAGTATCAGTTTCTGCTTGATCTGTGAGTTGGCCAAAAAATTATTTGAAAGTTTTAAGTTAAAAGGATTATCTAATTCCCATTTCGTTGTTTTTGTAGGGGATTAAAACCCTTCCTTATCAACTTTTTGAATTTTATTTTTAATAGGATTTATCACTCTGGGTCCGGAAAAATGAACGAGTTTTCGGATTAAATTTGAACTGATCTTAAGCGATCCTTTTCTTAAAATTTTTTATGATTGTGAATACAGTTCTAAGCTAGGCATGGAAAAAGACCAGATACTCGAGTCTTAGCTCCTTCAACGATTTCTCTTTGTAAATCTGACCCGTTTTCCGCAGATCGGCTTTTTTGCGGCCTCCAAAGGATCAAGAGCTATCGTTTTTTTTTATTATTATTTACTAGCCGTTCCAGACATTTTTGAATTAAGTAAATAATCATGTGCAATGCTGCTCGGGGGGGGGGG
>BMAW01039077.1:163049-177650 GCA_019974015.1 Nephila pilipes
CCCCGATTCTCCCTAATCCATTCTTTACGACTTTTTCTTCATCAGACTTATGCATAATTACATTTGATAATTCGCCAGATGCTGTGGGGGAAGGGTCGAAAAACACCTTTTCAGGTTCAAAAAGTTCCCCGAATTTATCAATGTCAATTTATTGAAAATATGTGTTGTATTTATACTTTATTTTCTATTGAAGTTCAGTCCTCCAGTCTTTACACACTTGTTCTACCATTCATATGACTGCTCAAAACATTCCCGGAAACACATTTTGGGAAGTCCCTTCATCTGCTTCGTCAGATTTTTTTCCATTATATCTTCTGAATCTCAGCAAAACAGTGTTCCTTTAACATAATTTTTAGCCACAGAATCAGGTAAAAAAATCGCAGGTGCTAGATCAGAAGAAAAGGAAGGGTGTACCAGAGTGATAACTTTGTGCCTAGCAATGTACTTATTCATTATCAAGGAGAGATGCGCCGGGCATTGTTATTCAACAAAAATCAATCGTTTTTCAATCTACCATTTTTCAGGCCATTTCAATCCGATTGCATCTTGTAATAGTCAAAGAATCTCCAAAGTAAGTTCCTTGTTGAAAGTTTGACTTCGGGGAATAAATTCATGGTGAATCACGCCCGCGTAATTGAAAAACACCTCCAACATCAATTTCCCTTAGCTTTTATCCAAGAGAAATTTTTCCTTCCTAAGTGATGCCTTTGATTTTCCTTCAGTAGACAGACGTTTTTGTCAGTGAATAGTATAGAAAGCAAACATATCTTAGCACCTGTCACAGTTTTTCTCAAGAAGCTGTCAACTGCATCAGTCATGACAGTTAAATTCTCGACACTGACTTTTTCTCTCTTATTTCAGAACAGGAGACTACATTTTAATAACTACGCGCAAGTAAACCCGATGCATGTTCAAACCATTATGAAGAATACTGAAAACACTCCCAAGTGAAATTGCAAGTTCAGAGGCAATATCGTCGATGGTTATTCGTTTGTCTATGCATGGAATTTTCGAAAGCGCTTGACACTATCGTCTGCGTTGAAAGAGGAAGGAATCTTATTCACTGAAGGTAATCTTCATTGCTTATACGACCTTGTGAAAAGGTTTATGCAACTTGCACACTGCTGTTTTCTTCATCTCGCATCGTTTCCTGTAACTTTCTTCAGTATCTCAAAAGTCTCGGATGGCGATTTCCCCAACAAAACTCTAAGAATGATGTTGGCATGCAGTTTTGAAGATAATTCATGGTTTCATCGATGCTTTATTTAAAAAAAAAAAAAAACTTTAACGACTGGCAAATGATTGCAGTGCTCTTGATTCCTAGTAGTGCTGCCAACTCAGAAAGAGATTTTCCCTCTCCAGACATCACCTATTTCACTATAGGTAATCTTTTCGGGTTTTATTATTATTATTATTTTATACCTTAGTACATATATTAGAATATTTCCAAACAATTTTTCATGGACAACCCGATTTTCTATAATGATAATTTAGAGAAACTAACTTAACACTAGATATACCAAGTTGATCGATTTTCTCATTAACGCCACATTTAAAAGCGACACGAGAGGTAGTTTTGATGGACCTCGTAATTTTGAACCTCGGCCAACGACACTTGAGCTGGCACCTCGCTCTCCAATCTTCAACCCCACCCCAACGGGAAGACTAGGGAACCTCCACAGATTTAACGAGCATCATCTTCTCAACGTGGCGGATCTTTAGAGGCATGAGATTCGAACCCTTGACGGAAACATCGCCGGCCGCAAATTCGAGACCATGACCACTAGATATACTGACATTTTGTGTGCACCTACTTCTAACAAAACCAGTCAAAATGACTGGTTTAAGAAAAAAAATTGCTAATATAAAAAATTACAATTTTTTTTTCAAACATAATCTTTAATACAATGAAATAAATAATAAATTTGAGATAATATTTTCGTAATCATGTTTAATTTTAACATTATTCTAGGCATTTTTTACACATAAAATTAAATTTAGTTCTCAATTCGAATTTCATTTCGAAGTTAACATTTAGCTTATTTTTAGATTAAGGACAAGTACGCATAAATAATAAAAGAAAGAAACAAAAGCAGTTCAGTCTAATGAACTTTTAAAGGAAAAAAATAATTATTATGCCCCCACTGTGCACATATACGCCAAGGGCTTCTTCAAATGGTCACTACGAGATCGGACTTATGTTTAGGGTTAAACCGAAATTTTTTTTTCGCTCATTTTGTCAAATAAATAAATAAAAAAGAAGTCGTTTTGTGATTACAATAAATTAATTAACAAATCTTACACAGTGGTTGCATAAAATAATAAGAATGGCTGTTCATCCACAGCTGAAATGAATATAAAGACCGCAGTCCTCAAGAGAAACGCATGAAAGAGAGTGTGAAAATCTGTTTGGGGCGGAAGAGCGAAATTGGACTATGCTGCGCCAAACCAAGTGAAACTATGATCTTGATGTTAGAAATTTGGAAGAAAAAGAAGGAAAAAAAAAAAAAAAAAAAAAATGTCGCACAAGGGCTGAAAACAGATAAGGATCGATAGAATAAAAACGCATAACATCTGTTGCCATGATTTACATCTCGGTTGAACAGAGAACTACGAAGATAGTGACTATTGTACCTCTGCTAACAAATTTAAAACATAAGTGATATGATTGTAATTGTTTATTAACGTCGCACTGAGAAGCAAAGCAAAATATGAGGGCTCTTGGCATCAGACCTAATAATTTTGAACCTCGGTCAAATGACGAGGACGATACCTGAGCTGACACCTCCCTTTCTAAATTTCCACATCACGCCAACGGGAGGACTTGGGACTTGGACCAGATTTAACAGGCAGCCCCGCTGTACGGAGGGTCTTTTGTTTAATCAGAGCTCCAACACGTGGAATGATTGTTTCTTAACATCGCACTGTGAAGCATTACGAAGGCTATTGCCGACGGACCTCGTAATTTTGAACCACGGTCAAGTGCCGACACCTGAGCCGGCACCTCCCTCTCCAACGCGATTGGACGAAACAATACCAACCGCAAGTCCGCGACCATGACCACTAGGCTACTGCGGCCACTTAAAAGCATTAGATGTCATAGGATCATAGATGTACACATATCACAAGCACAAAAATCAAGTGACTGGATAAAGGAATGTTTTGCCCGCGTATTTGAGATAAATAAGATGGTGTTTGTGCAAGTAACGACATTTTGAATTCATTAGATTTGCATGTCTATTTTTGAACACGAAATTATTTTCCCTTCTATTTAAAAAAAAAAAAAATATGGAAACCGATGTTCAAAATAATGTCTTTAAATGGATTAAAAAATCCATAGCAAAAATATTACAGTCTTTAAAACCTGCAATTAACTATTTCTTAAATAAAATATGTGCTTACTTAAAGATAATTTAAAAAAAAAAAAAAAAAAATTATTGAAAGAATTAAGATTTTTGGATCAATATATAGAGTACTAATACACGTCAATTTGACGTGTATATCGACTTAACAGTATCACTTATACACTTACAAATTTCACCCGCACACATCCACCCTCACAACCTTTCTTTTAAAAGTGCCTATCCAAGGTCAGCCTACTTAAGTGGGTGTATGACAGATTGTATCTACAGTATCCACCGTTACCGAATCGAATGTTGCGTTCTGATGTTACGCAGACATGCGTTCAACATGCGCGTATGATTTACGTACAGCAACATATAGAAGTTGCGAAGACTTTTTTTTTTTGCATGGCATAACAATGATTTACTTAAAAATGTACGATGAATTTGACTTACATTGGTAAAGTTTTTGAGTAAATACAAAGCAATTTAAACTGAATACACATACATAAATTTTTTTTCGGGGGAGAGAAGTTACATTCTCTTTTAAATCCTAAAAACTTACAACGATTTCAGTAATTAATGCTTACGAATATTTCATTAAAACGGATTATCTAAGACATCGCATTCAGTTGAAAATAATAAAAGAGAAAGCGAAAAAAAAAAAAAACGCTACTGAAATATAACTAAGTTCAATTAACGATTCATGAGAAATGGATATTCTCACAAAATTTTTCATTTAGTTTTTAATGTTTCTTCTCTCTCAAAGCACATACTTTTAATACTTTTGAACGTAAACAAAGGGTTAGAAAAATAATCATAGTAAAGCTTTAATGACTTTCAGAAATCTTCATATTAAAATGAAATAAGTTTTTTTCCCTTCCTCAATAAAAAATAAAAACCTACCTCAATAAAAAAAAAAAAACCATTTTAATGATTACTAATAATAATTTCTTCATTAATATTGCGTATCATGCGATATTTAATGCATTCTTTTGCATTTTATAACATATAATTTAGATCACAACTTTAAAATAAAAATCAACAACGGAAAAATTTTAAAAGGAAAAAATAGACAATTATAATTCGTATAACTATTATTTAGCAATATATTTGACAGATATAAATATTTCTAAGAAAATTTAAACATAACATATAACTTGATGAGCACTTCATTTCATATTAATCAAAAAGATCTCGTGTCGGTTCAAAAGTAATTAGAACGTATAAATATTAATAAAAATGTCTTGTAATATTATGATACAACTCTTTCAAGGTCAATAAAGAGGTCTATCCATAATGCGTCCTTGTTACCTAATTAAAACCCCACTAACTTTTTTTAAAAAAATATCTGACATTTTAATAACTTAAAATAATATGCATTTGTCAATTTTAAAATAAATTACCTAAAGAATTACTCAAATGTGATGATTATAAGTCAAACTAATAGTCGTAACTTTTACGCTTTAATATTTGAAAAACAGAACAAGATGAAACACCTCAAAATATTCTTAAGGGAGAGGAGATAACTTGATTAATTATTTGCTAATTTCGTTCCCCACGATTTACAGTTGAAACAAAACGGAATTTTACAAAAAGGAGAATCGGGGAGTATTTCGTGACGGGGGAGGGGAACTCAAAATTTTTTATTATTATTTAGTAATGTGATTTCAAAAGGGGGCACCGCATCTCTCACCTCAACACGACAGCAATCTATTCAACTAGGATCATCAGACACGATGACGAACTATGTTTCAATGCACCCTAAGACATTTCAACTATAACGACAGTATGGGGGAAAAATCATGACCGTAAACTATAGCAAGTAAGAGAGGAGGGAGATGGGAGAAAAGCGGATACACAAGGTCGCATGGGAAAAGGTTTTCCTCTTCACACGGAACGGAATATTCTTACCCCTATCGACTGAAATGGAATAGACTGTCTGATTTTGCCAGACGAGCGGGTAGGAAAGAGAGCAAAGCAGACACATTCATTAACTAAGAACAGGGTGCAAAAGAAAGGAATAGGTCTCCGTGGAAAAATTTTCGCTTCTTCCAATGACACACATAGAAAAGAAAAATTAACTTTCAAAATTTATAACAATTATATCTAAATATGTTAAAATCGGTTAGTTTACATAATAAAAAACAAAACCGCAGCAATTAAGCTATACATAAAAAAAAAAAAATTTAAATACATAAACTGCAGAACATAATTTTAATATATATATCCTCGTAATTTGAAAGACGAGAAATGAAATTTTTCAAAATTCAACAGGATCAAATCAGGTACCATGTTAATAGATGTACCCAAAAAAAAAGAGGGGGGGGGGAGTACAATTCTGATACTTTAGTATAATAAAGTTAATTAAATGCTATATCGTCATAATTTTAACCGAATGCAAGATATGATACAATCATCCAAATTATTAATTGTTAAAATGACGAGGGGTCACTATTTTAATTTTTATAACTAATAAAAACAAATATTATTCACAAAACAATTAGGTTTAAATTTCTAATACGGAAAAAAAAAAATACGGACATATAGAAAAAAAAAAGCTTTACATTTTTGGAAACGGAAATAACCACACACGCCTCTCCCCAAAGTACTGTGGTCATGCATTTTGAAGGGCAAATAACATTTTTTCACTCATATATGAAAATGCTTGAAATTGTCTCTTGGTTGAATATATTTCAAGCTTTGTACATCTTCTGATTTCTTTTCTCAATAGCTGATTATTTATACATTACTGTTATAGATATAAACTAACATATTTGATCTCAGGCTGAGTAATTTTTTAGAGGACTAATTTTATAAAAATTACTTTATTGTGTGAAATTTCTTTCAAAAAAAAAAAATGTTTGTTTTCGAAATTCGAGCACTCTTTGTATAATCACACATCATCACATCTCGAATTCTATCAATATATTTAACAGTAATAAATCAATCAAGTGAGTGAATTTCCTGAAAAAGTAGCACGAAGAACTTTCCGAAAGAGGAAAATAACTTAAGTAATAAATGATAAAAGAAAGTGCATTATGAGATGAAGACAAGTGATAGGTAAACAAGTCATCTTGTTTCGATCATCTTACTAAAAATGGACATTTTTGGAAAAGAAATTAAGTGGATAAGATGAAATGTTTCGAAGTTGGGAGGAAAAAAAAAAAAGATTAGATAAGAAAATGAGATTTACAATAAATAACTTTTCCAGCTGCTGAAAGACGAAGCTGAAACTAAGAGCAACTTCATCTTTATCGTGTTTTTGTAGCAAGTGTATTGTAAATTTTCATTTACTCCCCCAATATTGAAAAATGACTATTCCACAAAAAGCGAGTGAACAGTTGATACTTTTTAAAAGATAATGAGTTCTAAATTACACCAAATAACGATTTGATTAAACAGTGAAATATATTCAAATAATATTAAGAGTAATAAAACATTAGATTTGTTTGTTTAGTGACATAAGGGTTTAAAGAAGTTAATTTTCAGTTCATTCAACATCATCCAAACGTGTTTGTCCGATATAAAAAAAAGAATTTGTACAAAACACCTGTAAAAATCAGTGAGATACAAATTAATTCTAGAACTTACTACTTTTTGAAAACAAGATATAAAATAAAGACCGGGGGGGGGGGGAAGAGAAAATAAGAATATATGGATTAAAATGGGTCATTCACTATGAGGGAGGGGACGACAAAAATTAACTGTAGAGAAGTTACTGACTACATATAATTTCGTAAAATATTTTTGTCGAATTATTTGCGATACACTTGATTTTTATCAAGAGGAGCTCAAAGTTTTCATATACATTTATAAGAAGACGGTGATTAAATCATTCAATATTTTAAAACAGTTATGCAATTCCAGATTCTCTTTAAGGGGTGGTAACTTAAGATTCTAGGTAAAAATTATTTTACATATTTAGTTCCCTAACCATTCAGACAGTTAAAAAAGAATTTTAATCGATGCCATTAAATGATTGTACATTTCAAAAAAAAAAATAATTATTATTATTATTATTATTTGTGTAAGTAACAGTGGAAAATTTTTTCCATGAGGTAATTTTAGATATATATTGTGATGCGATTATTCATTAACGTCGCACTGAGAGTAAGTGAATGAATGCGAATATTATTGGCGCAAGAGCCAGATTTGGCTATGCTGCGCCAAACAAGGTTTAACTGAGGTCGAGACGTGAAAAAATTTAAAGACAAAAATTGCTTGACAAGATGGAGGGTCGACAATAGAGAAGGATCGCTAGAGTATCGCGGGGGTGCGTCATCTGTGTTTACCAAAGACAGTAAACCCCATAGAAAAATCGTCAACTGAGAAGCAACTTGTGGACTATTGGAAACGGATTTCGCAACTTTTAATCTTGGTCAAGTGACGAGGACTACACTCACTGATGAAAGAAAGGAAATGGAAATAAAATAATAAAAGCAGGGGGGGGGAATACACTCGAATTATTTTACGATGATTTATTTATCAATGATATTTTACGGAAATAATGATCCTAGTGAAGAAATAAAAGTTACCAAAGAACCCCATGAATCTTCAGAGTAAAATTTCATTGATTTTCATTGCGATTTACGTTATATGAAAGCTGAAGAGGGAAAAGAAAAAAGAAAGAAAAGAAAACAGATAGATTGTAAAGAATTTTACTTCATTTCTTATTTTTAAAGATAATTATACTTAAAACATGTATTTTTCTGATTATTAGAACATAATGTAAAACTCATATTTATCTAATTTGTTAAAGCGCAGTAAAGCATGATTCAAAGTAGAAGTTACTATTGTTGATCGTTGAAATTCTTTTTAAAGGCTAATGTCAACTGGAAAGGAGCATAAGTTAGGTAAGAGGGATGCTAGATAAAGCATCGTCTTCATCACTTGACTGTAACTCAAAATTCGTCGTTAATAGTTCGGGTGTAGCTTACACGTGTGGCTGAAATCAATCGCTTGAAATCAAACGGCCTGATCCGAGCTCTAAACACATACATTAATCCAAAGCTTTCTTTAAAAATCGAAAACATTATATAAATAAGCAATTTTTGTATAATAAATTAATAATAAATTTACAAAAGCATGTTAAGTAAAAAGCCATTTAACATTGAAATTATAAGTGGCGAAATTCGGAACAAATTTTATACCAGAAAAAAAAACTGATTGACTCAGACAGGAAAAAGACATATTACAAAATATATTACTCTCTATACGATACAGAAATCACAATGAAATCATTAATACTGCGAACACTTTTTATCCGAGATTGACCGATTATTTATTAACATCGCATTGGGAAGCAACACACGAGAGCTTGTGGTACCGGACCTTGTAATTCAAAGCCTAAGTCAAGTGACAAACATGACACTTTAGCTGACACCTCCACCCCACTTCAAGTTCAGTTTTTAATAAAGTCGCACTAGAAACAACACGAGGACTATTGGCGACGGATCTCGTAATTTTGAGCCTCGGTCAAATGACGAGGACGACACCTGAGCTGGCACTCCCTCTCCTAACTTCCACACCACGCCAACGGGAGAACTTTGGGCCCCGACAGATTTAACGCGCATCAGCGGCGGCTACACGGCGGGTCTTTGGCAGCCAAGGTTCGAACCCGCGACTGAATGAAAACTGCCCCACCCCCACTTCAAACTTCCACACCACATTAAACGGAGGACTTGGAGCTTCGATAGATTTAACGTAGATCAACCACGCTACGCGACTGGTCTTCGGTGGCATCAGAAATCGAAACCACGATCCTACGAAAACACCGGCTACTACGGCCACATTTTTAATTTGAGAGTTTTTAAGTTTGAGAGTTATTAACAACCTAAAAATAGTCTAAGAAACTATTTTACTTTAAATAATGCACGTAACAAAAGCTTTCCTTTGCAATCAATTTTCAGTTAAAAACATTTCCGACACAACATAATTCTTTTTTATCTATATGGATTAGAATGATAACAAGAAAATTGACCAATATTTGCTGAATGTGTCAAAATTTATATTTATTCTTATTTATAATGATTAAAGGGGGGGGGGAAGAATAACAAATATTTCCCTTGATTTTAACATTTTTATCACAAGACATGTTTCCTGTTTAAAACAATTTTATGTTGTATTTAGACTGTTATTATCATATCATTATCGGAGTAACAGATAACAAACACTCTGACATCAACTTAATAACTCAGTTTTTTCAAGGGCTTTTTCTTGACGGAAAACTTTTTTTTCTCATTCAATCAAGAATTCAGCATTTAAGACAGATAAGCATTTAAATTCATCTGTAAATACATTTGGAAGAAAAAGAAACTGGACAATGATAATTAAAACGTGGCAGACATTCTAATAAACTTATTTTTTTTTATCACTTCTAACATATTTCAAGCACTTTCAACGGTCATCTACCAGCAATAAATATTAGAAATTATGCAATTTTGTTAACAGAATTTTTGATATATTAGACAAGGATAGTTCCAAATTAAAAATCTAAGCGCATACAACTTTTAAGTAAGTAATGCGAAACTGTTCCACTAAATTTCTATTTATATACACATCGCAAATTTTAACAACAATGATCAATAGAAACAAACTGCAATTATAAAATGAATTAATAAAATATTTAAGAAAACTCTAATAAGAATAAAAAGGTCAGCGATATATATATCAGGTAGAGTTCAACTCTAATCATTTTTAGGATTCTTTATCACGTGATGAGAACAGTTTTTCATTATTATTTGGTGAAAAGAACAATTTTTTTTTTAAAAAAAAAAGAGCATTACATATTGAACGAGATAATCGCTTGGTAAAGGATTCAGATATGGTATATATATATATATATATGCTAATGATAGTGGAGAAAAAGGTTGAAAAATACAAAATGTAGATCAAAACTTAAAGCATAAATGACGGAATACATATTTTTTATTGCTGTTATTACGCTACAATGCCATTTATGCGTAAAATTTGGCAATAATTTTTTCGCAGCTTTCAAAAAAAAAAAAAAAAAAAAAAATTAAAGATCTTGTATTGAAAAACTGTTTTCATTCGCCTAGTGGTCAATTTTTGAAAGATTTCGTAACTTTTTTTATGTGTATTCAATACTTGATTCATGTAATATAAATACTAATTCACAAGTTTTCGTTTCGAAAGCATATAATTCATGTATATCATAGAAAGCATATATCATACCACATAGAACAGAGAAAAAGAAATTGGGAGAGATATATAATTATTTAACTTGGAAAAAAATAAAAATCTAAGAAGCATTCTTATCAACACAAAAAGCTAAAAATACAATTTTAGCTTCTTATCTAGAAATAATTATTTACAGGGGAAATGATGCTGAGCTTTGAAGATTTATAAAAAATGAAATGCCAAACTTTTGAATTCTAAAAGAGGTTCCGTTATCTTCTAAGCACATTTCACACTACAATGTAGTTCTCAAGATATGAGGATCAAAGTAAATAAGTAAACACACTCATATAAAATTCAGTGAAAACTTAAGAAAAGGGTTTGCAAATTTTTTTACACTTATTAATTAAGAAAAAGTATTTAGCTCATTCTGCAGCTAATTGTAAAATAACAGATTAACACAAAAGCATATGGTGTGCGGGCAACCTAGATCCCAAACAAGTGTTATGAGTCGTCTTTTAAAAGTTGCCAGAAATATATATCTGCTAATAAGGGATGCAGAAGTTTCCATAATCGGAAACTATTCAAGAGGACCAATGGGTGTCCCTCTCAATCGTTGACACAAAAGCGCCCTTCTGCGCCGAGCATGGGAAATAATTACCTGTACCAGAGAACAAAGGACTTCTGTTCTTTTACAGACGAATCCCCGTTTACTTTGGAGAGTATTTCAAATTGCGTGTTGATCTGGACAGAACCTACTCATCAGATACTACCAATCTAAAATTGCTGATGGTATGGTTTTGAACCTCGGTCAAGTGACGAGGACGACACCTGAGTTGGCATCACCCTTCTAAAATTGTTGAAGACACATTTATAGAGGAGGTGGAACTTCGGTTGGACTGGAAACACTAGCTTGCATATGCTAAATTGAGGAACTTTTTAACTGCAATGGAATATTGGGACGAGTTCTTTTCTCCATATGTCACATCATGTGTTGGTGTTATAGGAGATTAATTTATCTTAATGGATGATAATGACCGACCTCACCGAGTTGGGCTTGTTAATGAATATCTCGAGCATTATGATTTGGAATAAATGGAAGATCCAACTCAAATTCTGGACCTTAATCCGATAGAGCATCTTTGGAACTACCTCAGCTGACAAAGTTGCTGTCGTAAGTCCTTCAGAACCATTAAATAAATTGGGAAAACATTGGCTCCAAATGAAGGCGTTGCTTCCAATCCAGTGTCTGATAGCGGATTAACCGTTTCGAAAATCAATGTCGCCAATACATTACAAGTACTCTCTCCATAATAAGGTTGATATCGAAAAAGCCGGAACATCGGAAAATTACTAACAATAACCACATACACAAGCAAGTTATGTGTTATTGTTTAAAACTTTTCAGTACACACAAATAAAATGTTAAACACGCGGAATAGCTAAAACTACAAAAAGTTTACTGTTTTGTATTGATAGTCTTTATTATTTCATTGAAGTAGTACGCATAAAATAACGTCTGTAAAGGCTTGTCTGCCTGTATGAAAACGCTGGATTACCGGCACAGACGGAAAAGTGAAGTGCTGGTTTACAGAGGGAATATTGTATTCAAACTAATCGATTATCAACAGCGCCTTTAAAGGTAACACGAGAACTATTGGCGACGGATCTCGCAATTTCGAGCCTCGGTAAAGTGACGAGGACGACACTTGACCTCGTACTTCCCTCTCCAAACTTCCATACCACAAAAATGGGAGAACTTGCATCCTTGAGAGATGTACCGTATATTAAGCCCAGCTTCACGTCGCGTCTAAGTGTCAGGAGGACTCAAACACACAAATCGAAGAAAACAATACCGGCTGACCATTAGGCTACCGCAGCCACACACACACACACATATATATATATATATATTCAGAAAGAAGAGCATATAACATAGCACATCCAGTTAATAAGATGATATTTAGATAAGTGCTTTTTCCAAGGGAAAAAAAATCCAATATGTTTTATCAATTGCAATATTCAAATATTTCTGCTTGCATATTCAAATCCTGAAGGGGGGGAGCAATTTTTAAGAAGATGTTTCTTTTTAAAAAAAAAAAATGTAGGCGCCTTTATATATGTGTACCCTAAGCATATTTGCGTCACCGAATGAAAAAGACTTGATTCAAACATTGTCTTTTTTTTTACTTCTCAAAAGCATCATTACTGGATTGAAAACTATTTTGTTGTAATTTTTAATACAGGATTTTCTCCTTGGTATTGAACATAAACACTTAACACACTTGAGGAGAATACCAAAACGAATTATTTCAAAACTATCGATACTTTGTCGCGTGGCTTAACATTTGAAAAGGTAATTATCTCATCTAAATAAAAACAGGAAAATAAACTGAAATATATATTCAACATGTGTTGAATGCGAGCAAAAAAATTTCAATAGACGATTAATAAAATGGAGAAGGTAAAGTACTTTGAAAACGTTGAATATCTACTTTGTTGCATTAAAAAAAAAAACAAATGAACTAATGGGAAGAACTAAATTACCTATGATGTTAGCTATGGCAACAGCAAACATAAATGGATCAGTAGAAAACATCTTGGGTTGACTTTATTGAATAAAAACTAATAAATATTAAGCACAAAATCCTTTCATCTTCAATAATGATACATTTTTGGAATACATTGTCTGGAAATACATTTTTTAACACTCACAAATTAACTAATATGTCATCGTTAATTCGGAGTATTTTAGCAGTCTACGGCTATAAAAAAAAATTCAGATTTCGTGTTTTAATAGCATAACAATGCTTCGTGGATAAAAAATTTAGCCTCTAATATATTAAGAGTCAAATAATTGAAGAGACAGAACATAATTTGCAGCATTAGTATTCCAAATTAAATTTTAAAAAGAACGATTCTATTTAAAAATTTTCAAAAAAAGTAGTGGGATTTCCTTTGCGAAATAATAAATCGGGGGGAGGGGGGAGAACTATAGCTTAACTGATCAAGACTAGCATATTTTTCCTTCATAATATATTTCCAGTGGAACGGATTTAATTATTCTATGATTCATTTCGATTTGCGTTACATTTTTATGCATGAATAATTAGCAATTTTGTCTGTATATGAAAAAAGGTGGCTTGAAAAGGAAGAACATATACGTATCCCATTTTCTCATTTTTGGGGGCAAACTTGTACAATTAAAAATAACATCAGACAAGAAAGAATCATCAGAACACCCGATTTGCTACTTGACATTATCTTCAGCATATCATAAAGGACCATGAGGGATTTCACAGATATTAGCAACTAAATGAGTTTAGAAATACAAAACTTCATAAGACATTTTTGTACTACGAATTTATCATTCACAAAATTACAAAAAGTTGGTACTTTAGATATTATGAATTTTGATATTATGAATTTTAGATATTATGAATAAGAAGATTATGAATTTTGATCAATTAACAAAAACTAGAAAAATAACAAAAACATTTACTTGTTTTCTTTTTTAAATACGTGCAAGGAATACAAAATATTTATCTCCAAAACATTTATATTTCATTTCTTTTATTTATAAATAAATTTGAAAGAGCTATTATACAAGATTTTCATACAATTTGTAAAACAGTATCAAAATTCATTTCAGACCTAAAAAAGAAGAGAATACTTAAATCGAAAGGAAAGAGGACATTTTTTTTTTTAAAAAAATTAATTAATGCTTTAAAATTTACATTTAGGAAAAAGCAATTTCTACTAACAAACTATGAAAATTGGTTTTAACATTACGTATTATGTAATTAAAGTTTAACACATCAATAAATAAACGACATACTGCTTCCGAACGATATGCTGGGTCGGCCACCTCGCAAGATTTTTCTAGAATGAACATTCCACATAATAACAATCATGTTCTCTCAAAATTTCAACCTAAGTTTAAATATACATTGCAGTGAAAAACATTAATAAGTAGGGGCCGGATAATTACCTGCAATAAAAAATTCAACGCATGTTACACGTAAGAATTCTGCATTAAACTATGAATTCATCCAAGCATTACAATAAGAACAATATATATATATATATATATATATATTTATATTTATGTATATATATA
>BMAW01039077.1:177750-208834 GCA_019974015.1 Nephila pilipes
TATATATATATATATATATATATATATTTCAAATATTATAAATGCGGAAAGCAAGTCAAATATTGTGTGATGAATCATGAAACAAATCGTTAAAAATTCAAAAATGACTCCAAATTGAAAATCGGATTTTAAAAAATGCCAAAAAAGAAATTGTTTTAAAAGATTACTTTTATAAATACATAATTATTTTTTTTATAAATAACCATTTCTTTAACTTGAGAAGCCATATACCCATTTCAGGTTTAAAAATGTTAGCAATGCCTGCAATGTATATTTATCTGTAATAACTTGAAGCCATCAAAATCAGGCTCCTGCGTAATAAACATACTGCATCAAGCAATAATAGATTTTCTAATAAACTATCTGTATATATACTGCGCCCTTCCCCTTCTTTCATCATATGCAATGAAAAAATTATATACAAAATTTGAAAATATTCCTTCGAAACCCACGATTGTCTAAGTACGCTGACATCACAAAAAAAGCAACTTTCAAACCTTGAAGAGATAAGATTCTAAAAAACTCTAGAATGTATTGTATCAAAAAAAAAAAAAAAAAAAAAATGAAAATTCCTTTTAGTGCATTAGCAACACAGTTTGAATTAAATTCAACTGGTATTTGTCATGAAGTATAAGAAAAAAAATATACGATTGTATATATTTTTTTGTATGAGGAAGGAATGTATAACACTCAACACAGACTTAAATCAAAACTTTTATTTATTTATTTATTTATTTCTTCATAGAAAGATGTACCATCATCAAGTGCAGAATAGGAAGAAATTTTTTCAATATACATTTCGTTTTCAATAAATGCAAGGGGTAAGAATGTTCGCATAATTTTTTTTAATGGAAAATTATATTAAGACTACAGAAAATTGTACATATATCTTTCAGTTCTTTACTTCCCAGAAAAACACACACATACAAGGTTAGAATTCTTCATAAAAACAAAGTTTATTTTCCGCCACTTCTTCAGTCTTTATATGTTTTCAAGAACCGAAACATCATGTAATTTGCTCGTGAATGTGTATTTAGAACATGAATATCGCACACTTCTAACTATATCTTCAAAACAAAAAGAAAATATTCTCAATTCATCTCTCACCAATCCTTCCTCAATCACAAATCTTTCGGAATGAATTATATTTAGAAAACCTTAAAAACTTATTTTAAACAATAAACAATTAATTTGGAATTTTTGAATGAAAATCGTACTAGACCTATCACAAAATGGGCTCTCTCTCGCTACTGAAGATATAACTTATACGTTAAAATATAGTCAAATGACGAGGTTGATCTCAGATGTATTGCGTCTAACCTCAAACATTTATATTATTAAAAGTGAGGAAATAGAGGCTCCTTTAAATTTAATGTACAATGCATCGTAACGGCTTACGGTGCAATGTGGAGACGGCAATCCATGACATTCCGGCATGCCTTCAATGCAGCACCAACGTACGGAAAAGGAAGGCTATATTGCTATCTATGAATTATTTATAACAGAAACACAATTTTTAAAATGCCTTTCTGTGCCGTATTTAATCATACTTCTCAAGAGTCTCATTGAACTAATACACAAACAATAGCGCAAAAACTATGTTTCTCCGAAAATAAGGTCTAACAATATTTTTTTGTTCTTAAGGATGTACTTGGATTATCTATATTTTTAAAAATATCACATATTTTAAAGGGTTGTCCTTTTTTATCACAATTTACATTTATAAACTCAAAAAAATTATCGTTACTTGCACCATTTAACAATTTAACAATTGGTCACTCGGCAATAAGTATCGAACTCCTACACAAAGGCTTTTACGTCTTATCCAAAAATAATACGATTCGATACTTATTAATTCATATTAATATATGTATCTTATAATTCAATATTCCGGCGTGTGTGCAACTTGAGCACTAATTGCAACCATCTAGTTGACAATCTTAACTAGAGCTTATTTGTAGAACTTAAAATTCAAGCATTCTGTAAACCATACTAATGCTTACTTTCAGAAAAGCGCGATAGCAATGCCTTAATTAAAATGCATTCAAGGTAATAAAAATGTAAAAGGAAAGAAGATTGATCCGCGAAAAAAATATTTAAAATCATTTCACAGAGTAGTTCCAGAGGGAATACATGGAAAGTACAAAAATATAAATAAATGAGACCAAAATTATTTCTACCTTTTACGAAAGTTGAAAAAGATAATATCACACCAATGTACCAGTTTTTTCAAGACGTTCAAATATACTGTTAGCGTTACAGTCGAGCTTCAATAAGCTGACGTTTTTTTAAATTAGAAAATTGCATTCGATACGTTCAAAACAGCATTAGCAACTTCCTATATTACCTGAGGTGAAACAGGCTTTCTTCCTTTTCTGACCTCAAGGACAGGAAGAAAGGATCCAGTCTCCTTAAATCATTTGATATTCATCCAACTCCAGGTAGTGATAAAGGCCATTCACGAATGTTATTTAAGTGTTTAAATTCACGCACAGCAGCAGCTGCATTGTATTCGTTAGCGTAGAACATTTCTTTATTAAACAAGTTATGGCAAAGTGAGACGCATTTTTGCAGTAAGAATATTTTAGTTTTATATTATATCAGATTTGATATTTGGAGAAATATTGTACATGTTCCCGTTTCTCATTGTAACAGGTGAAAATTAAAAGTTAATTCTATTCTTTCGCTAAAAATTATTTCAATTTAATCGCAGATTTCTAGTACTAACTTACCAGTTATTCAACTAATGAATCCCTCACATTCGTGTATTTATAACCTGAATTTTACAATTAACTCATATTAATATTCGCATGATGTACCCCCCCCCCTTTCCACCAAAACTTAAAATACGTTTTTAAAAATTAAAACCAGGCAGAATACTTTTTAAACTAAGAAAAATATTACTCTTTATGCAAAAATATTAGTTTTCAAAATAAATACATTATAGGTAAGTATATAAATTACAAAGATAATACATAAAGTGAAATAGATAATATATAAATGTATTATCTATTTTCCTAAGGCATCAGCGGGCAACTTTCCCCCTAAGATCAATGTAAGACATATCGTGTAAATAATAGCTCATCACATACATTTCCAATCAAATGATATATTTTTGAAGAGTAATTCAAATATATTAATAAACTGAAACAAGGTAAAGATGGTTAAAGAAAATATGTAATGGAATTTATTTTAAAAAGCTTACTGAATGAGAGAAAGAAAATGATATAGGTGTAAGACACTCTTAAACCTTTACACTGCAAATATCTTCCACACGATAGTCATAAAATATATAATTAGAGTACACAAACATATTCTGGGTCGGAAAAAATTGACGAGGAAAAAGGAATGCCAGAAAAAGACATGATTCAGAAGGACAGATAATAAATTAGCAGAAGATTGTTGTTGATTGATTGCGTTTTGATTTATTAGCGTCGCACTTAGAAGCATCATGAGGGCTATTGGCGACGGATCTCGTAATTTTGAACCTCGGTCAAATGACGACGACAACAATTGAGCTGGTACCTCCCTCACCAAACTTCCACGCCAACGAGAGAAATTGGAGTCTTGATTTGACGTTCATTGGCGCAGCTACACGGCGAGTCTTTAGTGACATCAGGACTTGAACTTACTGCTCGACGATACAACACCGGCCTTGACTTCGCGAACAAGGAAGACCACTAGGCTACCGCGGTCACAAGAAAGGTAGCAGAAAACTCTCTTTTTAAAAACTTTTTTTCGTTCTTGAAATAGAAGGGGGGGGGGAAGTATTAAAATCACCCCCTTTTTAAATAATTAATACAAATATCAACAAAAAGACAAATAGTTTGTAATTGGTTCCAAAGGGCTGTGCAAGTTCTTTCGCAAAATCTACCTTAAAAAATGTCAAATAGTAAATCTTGGATCATGCCGAATATAGTTAAGTTAAAAACATGATTAGCAAATTGCTTTCATGTAATGCACAGATATTGTAGTCATTGAAAATAAAACTTCACATTTGAAATGGGATGATAAGTAGGATTAACACATACATGAAATTTAATACGGTGTATATAACAATTCAGAGTAATTTTAAGCTCATTAAAATTGCAAGGTAATAAATAATTTAAGATTTACAATGTTCGATGGGAAAGATAGGATCAGATAGCATTCAAGGTTAAAGTCTAGATTATGGGGGTGACCTTGGTAATTTTTTTGGAGGTAATCGGATCGTGACACATAAAAGTTGAATTTTTCTTCACACTGCGCCATCTCGTAACATTACGGCTATTAGTGGAAAGAAACATTTAGTCTAGCTCCGGATGAGTTGTCACCTTGCCCGCAAATCAGGAAGACCCTTATCCTAAGTTTTTACTACATTTAATTATGGATGATTTCATACAGTTAACTGATCTTTCTCGGTTGGGTGCTTACAGACAAGTGTTGTCACTTTGGAGAGATGGATCATGATTAATATTCGAAAAAGCACGTGTTTACAATTTGTACAAACAAGTTCTCATTTTTTTTTTTTTTTTTTATTTTATTATTATTTAAAAAACACAGGGAAACTGAATTTTTTTCAAAAAATATTAGAAACATTTCAATAAAAAAACTTTTTTATTTTTAAAAAATATCTGTTCAAGTATACTTTTACATAAAAATTCGCATCTCATGAAAATAATAACAGAAAAGCGATTCTTATTTGAAAAAAATTCACAGAATAAAATTTAAAAAAAAAAAAAAAAAAAAAACGTTAATTAAATTTACGTAAATCAAATTTATTAACAGTAATCAGATCACAAGAAATGCAGTTTTAATACACTCCTTTGTTTTATTCCAAAAATAATTTTAATTTTAACGCAATAATTATACACTGCGACGAGTTATCTAACAGTTTAATACAAAAGAGAAATTATAACTATTACAGATTAAATGAATATTTTCTCATTCATAAGTACAAAGAGATTTCGAGAAAACTTAAGAGTAAAATACAATTTTCATTTCTTTTGAACACTCACTTAAAATCTAAATAAAAAAAAGAAAAATTGAAGTAAATTTTTCAGTATTTAAACAATGAGTAGTGTCCAATCAAAATTAGGTTTCAAATATCTAATGATTTTTATAAGAAAAACATTTCAAGGCTAAAAGGCATTTCTTAAGTGTCTTTTTTCAAAGCCCGATAAAGTCACGAAATACGAAGGAGAAAGGGAAAAATCACGTAATAAAAATATGTCATCGAGCTACGTCTTAATTTTAGAGATACTGAGAATTCGGCAATTTCATTTTTTTTTTTTTTTTCAACATGGTTTCAAAGACAAAGTACAAGAAATTCAACGAAATGAATTACAGAGTCTCTTTGCTCGAATTTTCGGAGAGTAAAGACTGATTATTCTTATGTAGAATGGTGTTAAGAGTGCATATCAAGATCGCATTAATGCATATCAGGACGACATAACAAAAGAAAATGCTATCACAAAAGGGATTTATTTATTACAGATTTCACAACTATCTAACTTTTGGTATTCTATCACTAGACCTAATCAAAAGTACTGAATATCTGGGAAGTTACACTCGAAATATTTTTTTAAAAGAAATGTTCTCATATTACAATTTCAGTAGCAAAGAATTCTCCCCGAGAATGAGTGAATTCAATTATAAGAGAATTCAAATCAGTACAAAGAAGAAAAAAAACTTTACACCGAATTATGACGTGGACAGAACAATAAACTGTTTACATTACGATTGCTGAGCTAAAGCATTATTGAACGAGACGAATGTATAGAATTTGGTTATTTAAACCGTTATTTTAATGAATTGTTTCCATAGTTTTCATTTTAAAGAGTTTAAAAATCTAATTTTATATATATAAGAAGGGCTAAAGATAAAATTTGGCATGATCATGAAAAAGTTAATTTAACGTGATTTCCTACTTTGAAATGTTTGTATCGATATTTAATGGTAATGTTCTATAAATCGGAATAATCAAGTATCTAAATTCCACAGTTAAAATAGAAAAGTAATCCCCCTTCCCGTTTGTATTTCTAAAAGAGTTTTCGGTTAAGAAGTTTAAAAACATTGCATATATATAATACAGCTTTTTGTTAAATTCACTAAACATTTACTTATGCTGGATTATAATGCCAAAATGCTGGATCATAATGACATCTAAATTATAAAAGAAAATTAAAAATGATACTAAGGAACATAAAAATTAATTTTTGACTCTCAAAACAGCGACCATTACTGTAAGATTCTTTGGATAATCGAGTTTAATGGTGCGTAAACTAAAACACTATCAGAAGGTGGAAGGAGACTTAAAATTTTCGGCGAAGATAAGAATTTTGAATATTCTTATTTACTCCCCCAATCATTTATTTTCATGTAAAGGAATTAAGTTTCAAATTAAAACATTCATCAACTTCAAAGCAAACAATCCAACTAGGATTGAATTCGAACCATATCATTTAAAAAAGAGTGAGAACACCTAAGTCAGTGGTCCACCAGAAACCTCTTTTTGCTGTTCGGAACTATTCTCGTTTCCCTTCGCTGTATCCATCGGTGTATAACCTTTCATACGAGGAAGAAAGGCTACCGAAAATTAATATGGCTAGCAAAAAATGAAAGAAGGAAATTAAAATGTACGGGTGGCAAAAAAAAAAAAAAAAAAAAAAAAAAAACACCTGCAACTTCAGTGAGGAAAAATATCTCGGAACAGGGCCGACTCGAAATAAGAACAAATCGAGGCGAAACGATTCGAATTACGTCCGAATCAGACGGACAGGAGGGAAAACGATGCGGACCTAGTCCGAATCAGAAGAGGAATAACTCGACGGGAAACGATTCCAAATGGGAACGACTCGTTTTCAGCAGACAGCTCATTGACTCTTCTACGACTATTTAATTCCATTTTGTAATCGATTGCTACATGTGAAAGGAATCAAAACAAATCCCCCCCCCCCCCCCAATCTTATTTGAACTTTCAATCTTATGTTACTTTTAAATTTTTAATAAAAGATTAAATAAAATGTGTGTGAATATATCTTTTTTACCCTTCAACTTATAAATTAAAGAGATTGCATTGGACATTATCAATTTGAGATGGGATGTAAAAAAAGACGACGCAAACAAGAGAGTAAAAAGAATTAGAGTGAGTGAACGGAAATCGAATAAGATAGTTTGATTTTAAAAGATATTTCTGAGGCATTTGCACTCACGATCTAGAAGATAAGTAGTAACATTTTGCATAGTAAAATGTTGACTTAAAAGTAATAGCTTGCTTTTGCCGTTCACCAAAAGTTGAGTTACGTCCAATGAATTAATTACATTTTAATTCAGATGAATAAAAGGACGGTTAAGTTCTTACTCTAATACTGTGAGAAATCTTTCAACGAAGCCTGTCATTTGAATAAAAATAAACCAAAGTGAATCCGTTATGACTATTCTATTTGCGAAGTAATCTTAAATTGCAAATTTTTATCCAATTTCTAGTAAAAAGAATATCACAGTAACATTAAAATTATTTTTTTGTGTATGTGCGTGATGTCAATGTGATTCCTAAGCGAAACATAATATAAAAATTAGGATGATAAGGACGAATTTTATTAAAATTTTTAAACTGAAAGAGAAGGCATTTCTATAATTATGAGACAGACAGATAGACAGACGAGACGAAAACTGAAACTCATAAGAAAATGCTAGAAAATATTTCTTTTAATAAATAGGTAGTCTTTTAATAAATCAATCAAAACTAATGTAACTTCAATCACTAATTTTCGTGACTCATCTCTTTGTCATATTCTTTTTTGCTGGTATTGTCAGCAATGCGGAACTTTAAGTAAATGTTTTTAAACAAACAACTTAAGCCCAAAATGTGCTTAGCATTTATACCCGACTATTTATTTATCCGATTAAACCTTTAACCTAATCGCTATAAACAAATTAGGTAAACAGAGCAGTGCATTGACAAAGATATGGGGTCTTATCTCCCTAATCGACTGTCAAAAAGTTTTAAGCTCCACAAAATAAGATTGTTAGCTATTTTTTTTTTTATCAAGAGTTTGCTGAGTGAGGGGGGTAGAGACCTAGATTACTTCACAGTTGCAAAAAAGAAAAGAAAAAAAATCGCCCTCTGGAAAAACAAGCAAACAGATGTATAAGTGTTTGGAAGGAGGAAGAGAGAGTGGAGCAGGTAGAAAATGTTTTAATATTTTATTCGTTTTTATATTTCATCTCTGATGATTGTTTCCATTGAACATTTCACCGATTTCGGGAGATCTCCACAGGCCAGCCACGATTTAGAATTTTGTGGAACTCGAAATATAAAATTCACTTTGACCCTTTAAGAAGAGGTCCCACAGTCAGAGGTACAATTTTCTTCGCCTTTCTAAATATTTTACCTCCCCTTTTTTTTGAACTTGAAATAGGAAGAGCCTTTCTCTGTAACAGGGAGAACGTTAGAGAACTCTTATACTACGCATCCATTTACGAGCCGAATATCTCGCGGAATGATCTTTGAAATTATTTTCTCGATGAACTACAAGTGATCCAGGGAAAGGATGAAATAATCGCGAGTCGCCAAGGTCACAAGATAAAAGTCCATGAAGCCTGAATGTTTCCGAGCAATAAGAAAACCAACGACGCCATCCCAATCCGAAGAACCAATTCAATTTGTGCAGATCGAAAAACCGACAGGAGATGGATCGCAACAAACGGCTCGCGAGCAGTTCGTTTGACGCATATACATCTGAAAGCCGAGCATCTCATGAGCAGTTCGGCTCGAAGATGTATACATTCCTTTACACCCTTTTCTCTGTCCTATTTAAGCAGCCATAGTTCTTGGAATCAATGGGACAAAGAGTTAGAAGTTCCGTTGTGAACGAATACTCAGAATCTAAAAATGGGTGCAAATATACACAGAGAACCAGTGAATGACGAATTGTATAAAGGATAAATCAAATCCTAGCGACTCCCGTCCAACTTCCTGGCGGTCTTACAATAGTGACAGAAATCCTTTCCAGCTGGGGATGAATAAGAAATGAAGGAAAGGGGGAGGTGATTCAAACACTAATTGTCAAAGTTTCTTGCATAATTATGAATCTATCTTTCACAATTATGAATTGAATTGTTTTTAATTAAAAGAAACACATCGGCCAGGTGCTGATGCAGTTATGAACTCCTGATAAAGCAGAACAGGTGATTACTCAAAATCAAACCAATCCTTTTTTGAAAAACTGGAGCTCAGTTAATCAAAACACTAGACGTTTCTTTTTCTTGTCGTTTCAGGGTAGAGAATAATATATATTGTTGAACAGGTGTGATAGACTCCTTTTAAAATCAAGACACAAGCTCAGTAACACAAAACACGTGACGTTTCCATCATCCTTTTCTCGTCATTTCTGGGTTGAAAGTATTCATATTTTTCCAACACTTATTACTTTGCACAATGCTTCAGCCTGGTACAATTCGTTTCATTAATTTTTCATTCACTTTTCGATAAGCTAGGATCGTGAAATTTTGCACACAGGCTCAATTTGGTTGACTATAAAATATTCAATTATAAAACTAAAAATTTATAATATATATACATATATATAACTTTTTTTTTTAATATAAAGACCAAGATAGTAAAAAAAAAAAATTCTTTTTTTTTTTTCTTCTCTTCGGTCAGAAAGAAATCAAATGAATATATACTGAACATGACAGTTTATCATCGTAACCTTTCGTTTTTTTTGGATCATAGTTTTAAATCGGAAGTTGACAATTGAAATTACATCGTTTGGCGGCAGAAGTTGACAATTGAAATTACATCGTTTGGCGGCAAACATAATATCAAGCTCAGCAAGACTTTCTATCATTTACAATGGAGTAAGTCCAAAAAATGGAAGTATTACTGTTCAAATAATAATGGACAAGAGTAAATTATTACGATAAGGATGAATTTAGAATTGCAGCGTACTAGATGAAAAAGAAACGAAGAGACTCGCTGAATTGAATCGGTTCTACTCCGAAAGAACAGATTTCTGACGGATCACTAACTCGGGTGCTGTCGCTCTTTTAGATGAACAGGTACAAAAGAAAAGGTTGTTCTTTCGATACCCATCCCTAGTGGTGCTGCATATGTCAACGCACTAACCGTGCGAACACTTGTCCAGCAAACGAACAAGTTTCTGACTCAGGGCACATGGCGTGACTGTACAAATCAAGCAAAGCAACGGGGACGAAATGCGAATAAACTAGGGCGTCAATAGCCGAGGATCGATGAGATCTTACGTGGCATTATGTATGGCCCTCTCAGATCTATCAAATTCATATTCGAATGACAGTCATGGAATCACAGTAAACGCGAGATGCAATATCGCCGCATTTCCGAAAGGCCACGATCCAGCCTCGGTCAAATTACGACCCGTTCTGAGCGAAGTTCTCTCAGTTACACGACAACCAACCATGTGGACGTAACTTGCTAATGAATAACCGCTGTACAATCTTCACTTTTAAACAGACTGTAAAAGGACTCCTTTATAGTCTATTCAACCTGGGTTGCTGAAATATTCTAATTTGCATACTCTAGCATGTTGTGTCTTTCATACGAATTTGACGTATGTTCCAATTTTAATAGCCAGCAGTGGATTTAACCCACGAGTGGCGGCGTACTTAAGACTTTGCTCGCTCTTTCACTAGATTTGAATTGCTTAAAAATATTTCACTGTGCCATCATGACCAACTTCACATTTGAAACTTCAATAAAACATTTTTATGAGCAAAAAGTATTACATAAACGGGGGAAATGCTTCTAAACGATGGAAGTGGTATTTTAATGAAGTATTCATTTTATACATGAAGAAATAATTTAATATGATATTAAATGATATAAAGCTGAATTTTACATGCAGTTAACGTCTGTTAATGTTAGGATGGTATCAAAAATTATTTCAAGGAATGTATACTTTAAGATCATTACATTAACTGTCATACAATTACACATATTATTTAATTATACAGCGTTACCTTGATTAATGATAGTAATCCGTTACAAGATTATCTTCTAACCAAAACCATTATTGTGGCGCGATTTTCCACTGAAGTATAATAATGGTGATTAATTCTATCCGGCACTTGTTTCGATAATTAAACGTTTATTAACCTACTGATATAAGAAACATTTAAATCACTTAACGACCACTGGATGGTACTGATACAAAATGGAACGATCGACAAGACGTAAAATCCTGCATTGTTAACCAAGGTACCACGATACATAATTATCGATTACATTGTATATTAATACTAGCATAATAATTTTAATATTTAAACATAAATTGCAGCAGTATAATTGCAAATGATTATTAGTTTTATAATAAATAATTCGAGCAAGAAAAGTGTTCAAAGTTAGTAGGCAATTCTGAACTATTTAGAAAATTATCAGTTTAATTCAGAGGAAATAGAACTTTGTGTATCTATATTAAGTGCCAAAAAAAAAAAAAAAATGAATATCATATTGAAATATTTGATTACAATATTCAAATAAATTTTTTCTGAAAGTTTTAGAGAATACATATCTCCACTTTTTTGACAGTTCCCTTTAATTTAAATTTTGCCATTGCTTGTTACCCATCCAAATGAAATATTTATTAAATTATTTTCCTCTTAATATATACAGTATTTTCCAAATAAAAATTATAAAATTTCGGGACGATTAAGACATCTCCTCCTTTCCACGAAAAAACAAGCATCTTTATTAATCGCTGACCTTACAACATTCTAACACACAAACAGCAATAAAGATAAATTATTATCTGAGTAAGAGATAAATAGATGAAATTCTCGGGGGGAAAGTTATCGATGTTTTCCATTTTAATTCAACAAAAAAAGATACATTTTTATTATTTGGGGGAAAAAACAAAACTCGTCATTATTCGTGATATTGACAGCGATATAAAAAACACAATACCTGAAGTACGATTTCAGTGAAGAATTTCAAATTAATCCGAGGACAATCAATTTGGGAAAAAATATAGGGGGAAATTAATACATTTCAGTTTTGAAGTCGACACAACAAATAAACTATATTTACATCAATGGATATATATGAGTATATATATAAATATGTATGCGTATATGTATATATAAAATGAAAGGAAGGGGTAAAAAATATCAATGTAACAGGTATAATCAAGCTTAATATTTAATTATCAGTTTATGAGAAATAATTTATAAAAGATACATCGATTTTTAATTTTCTAAAAATGGAAGAATTAAAAAAAAAAAATGAATTCCCAGATGTACAACTTGTGAGTTTTACTTTCCTCGAGACTTGATGTTCTCGTCTAGGATTCCGAGATAAATGATAACATCGTTGAATTTTTTCTGGGACAACTTTTAATTCTATATCAAAAATATTATTAACTCAGTAAAACATGACAGAAACGGGTTTTAAAACGTTTACTTGTTAAAATCCTTTATTAAAATATTTCATCAATGGGAAAATTAAATACTTCTGCGAAAAATCTGTACTAAAGATATTTTAGGAATGCTTTCACGAATAAAACCTTCTTCACGTAAAAATATTTCGCGAATCTATAAATTATTCAATTCATTGAATACATTGTAACGAATAAAACAAAAAATATCTTTCAATGGATTATAAATTTAAAGATCTCCCTCTAACCTTATTTTGTTACTTTTAAATAAAAGTTTTCAATACAGCGCATATATACCGAATTTCTGAATATGTAAGCCGAGAGTGCGTTACTCCTCTTTCAAAAATCTATCTAAAATTCATACACCGAAATGGAAATGGGGGGGGTCCGTATATAAGCTGACCCCCAATAAGAAAAAGTTCCGAAAATTCTCGGCTAAAACAGAAATATACAATAGGTCGAGAACTACAAAGTTCACACCATTTCAATGTTGCAAAAATTATATCAGTTTTGTATAAGCTGATATTTAGAAACTTAATAATTATGATGAAATTAAATTTTATATTGTACTTTTTTAATGGTCAAAAGCAATGCCATGTCTACGTATTAAAGATGCATAATTATATGCAAAGTATGCAAAATTTGATTTCTAAAAAATATATTCGGAGAAATTTATATTAACCCATATGTTATTGTTAAGAGTCTTAATATGAATATTTTCATTCATGTAATGGATAAAATATATTAGTTTCAGTAACATTATAAAGGGCAGATATTTTACATCTCAATAATTTATACTCAAAAGATTTTAAGCAGTAAAGGAATCTACAGCAACCGTAATTTTCTAAAAACATGAAATTTTGGAACCGCAAAAACAAAACATCAGTTTTATTCAAGTTAAAATTAAAATACATTCTTTGAGTTTACGAGAAAGAAAATTTTCCGTTAACATAAAATGAAAAGGATGAAAATATTAAACACTGACGTATATAAAAATTTATTCTTAAATATACTATTTACAATTATTGTTAACATTATTGTTATTAATAACAATTTTTGTACGTATAAAAAATTGTTTTAACTATTATAAAAACTAATAAGTACGTTTAAGAAGAGGCAACCTGAATTTTCTTAAAACGTTTTCCAACAATGAATAATACATGCATATTGGATAGAGATAAAATAATAAATAGTGGTTCAAATTTTTCTTTGGAAGTTAAAAATGGTATTTTCAAATAAAATATAAGTACAATATGAATTTTAAACAATAACTATAAGTATGACCAGAAACTAAAATACGCAGATGACATTTAATGGGTAAGCAAGCAGCTCAAGCAAGAATAAACGCTATCCCGAGAACAACCAATGTAAATAATTAACAAATATCCTATCTAGGGGATATGTTCGTTTGAGAACCACTGACATAAACAATAGTGTTTTCAATATTTATAAACACAATGTTTGCTCAACACTATTATGCGCAAAACAGTGCATATGTGTAATCGAAAAATGAATCAAACATTTATTCAAGCGCATACGAAATGATAGTAAAATCGATTAGTTGCAAAATAAAGCGATTATGTTTGATATGAATGGAATGAATGTATCAATTTTGTGCTGAATTAGCGAAGATATCCGATAACTGTAAAAGGAAAATTTCTACGAAAAATATTGATTCACACAGAAATATATTCCATGGTAATATAGATGAATTTTATAAACATAAAATTGTGAAGCTTTGATATGGATTTTTCACAATAAGCAGATGACATTCGAAAACAACTACGAAGATAAAGCAATGTTAGGTCAAGAGCCGCAAGTTAAAAAGAAAAGGCGTAAATTTATATAAATTCTTTAATAGAATACATATTAAATAGGAGGAGAGGGGGGGGGATTATGCCTATTTTAAACACACCGAGACTGGATTAAACTGATTTTTTTTGTACATATATTTTAGGAAATAAGTAACAAAGAGGCTAATTATATGAAACAAATTATAACTTTTGGAGCTGGATAAGAAAATCGCTAAAAGATAAAATTCAACGAAAAAACAAAAGGGGAACCTGAAACTATAATTCTCACACAGGACTGAATAACTAAGGTTTGGTTTTATTAACGTCGCACTAAAAGCAACGCGAGGGTTATTGGCGAAGGACCTGGTAATTTTGAACTTCGGTCAAGAGACGAAGACCAGAGTTGGCACCCCCCTCCTCTCTTAACTTCCACACCATGCCAATGGGAGGACTCTGGGCCCCGACAAATTTAATATGCATCAGTCCCGTCTACACAGCGGGTCTTCAGCGGCATCAAGGCTCGAATTCACGACTCAACGAAAACCAACGGCCGCAAGTCCGATGCCTTAACCACAAGGCTACCTAAATAACTAAGAGGTAATTTATTATATAATTCATTTCAATATGGGATTTACAATATAGAGATTTTTTGTATTGATATATTAAACCCTATAAGACCAATGTACTTCAGCATTAACTGAAGTTGATATTTTTTTTAACACAAGACCACTGTTAGAAATTAAAGGTATGAAAATATTCCGAATATGGCTCATATTAAAGTTAAACTGAAGAATATTTAAATTACTCATATAAATTATGCAGAGTCAAATTACAAAACATGTAGTCAATTTTATACTAAATTATTAATATTTTAAATCTTAGGATAGATTATGGTTTTACACATACCTGATATAAAAATCTGTCTCGCCTATGCTTTATTTTATCAGTTTTAACAATATATTAATATTTAAAATTACTTTTAACCGATGAAAATTGCGAAAAGAGTAACGGAAACACGTGCCTCTTCCTTATTTACAGGAATTATTTTTCAAAATGATAACGAACTTTCACGTTTATTTTTAAAGGTTTTTATAAAGACTATAAAATGATTTAAAACCTTGCGAAACAGACAAATTGACAAGATTTCAAACATTTTTCAACCAAAAGCCTCATTTAGCTTTGAAGTTTCATTTAATTTTACCCTCGCTTTATCAATAAGTTCGAATAATTTTTCTCGAATTTTTAAATGTACTCATTAATCTCTTTTATAGTTTACACTAATCGGACATTTATAGGAGCAAACAAGCCTCTCAAGGCACGAATATTTTCAGCAAGTGAATTACTGAGTAAGGATTGTAATATGAAATTTAAACTGATAGATATAATCAGAAATAATAAGGATTTTTTCTTCATCTCATGTTTATGATGTTCTTTCTGCAAAACATTAATCTAACAGTAAAAAAGCAGGTTTTGTGTGTGTGTGTGTGGAAGATATAGCATGAGTTTGAAATTTTTAGTAATAATAATACCGTAAAAAATTCCCCTCTACCCTAGATAAATAAGAGCTAGCATATTCACTTTAAAAAAAACTCGGGTTTCAGATTGAAATGAAGTCAATAGTAACTAAAAACATATGTGATTGAAATGAATGAAAATTCAGCGCAAATAAACTGCCCTCTCCTCGCCCCATTAAAACAATGACAGATTATATGAAGTATACGGGTAATAATAATTTGTAGATAGTACATCATACATGATATAATGCGTGGCATTGTCATATTTCTACTATCATTTTCTGTGAGCCAAAAATAAAATTACACTTGAACGGTATAATTTATTTTTGAGTTCATAAGGAAAAAAATTACATCCGAAATCAATCAAATCAGAAAAATATTTAATGAACCATACTTTTCAGATACTTAAAATTTTAATTTTTTTTATGAACCAAAATTTACAAAAAAAAAAAAATTATATTTTTGAAACTTAAGAAAACTTCAGTCAAAATATAGCACCGAAATAGATTAGACGTCTGACTTTTCCTTGTCTGAATTATGAGAAGACAGACATATTAATCTTTAAACATATTAATCTTTTTTTTAACACTCTTCTATTTTTTTAAATGAATTTTAAATATCTACTCTAAAAAGAAATAATTCAAAATTTCTGTAACGGATGCACATAAATTTAAATAAATTCTTCTTTTATAAAGTCGGTCAATCCAGGTCTGACGTGAGGAAACGGCCATAAAGCCGAGGTCTAGCAAAAGTTAAATGTACAAAACACGATAACAGACAAGATAAATATAAAGGTCAAAAAAGTCATCTATTTGTATTACGAAGAAAAGTAGCTAATCAAAGGCGTTTGAATAATGAAAGGAAAAAACTAAAGCTCTTAAAACTAGAAGTTTTTTGGTTTTTTTTCTTCCAGATTTAGAAAAAAAAAAATTTTTTTTTAGATAATTATTTTGATGATTTTAATAGATCTATTAGCAGTGAAATTTCAAAACTTTTGAAATAATGTACTCTTTTTTTTTTCTTCAACATTTAAAATATTTTCTAGGCAGCGGTAAAACGTTTAAATTGCTTAATTAAATGCATTAATTCACCAAATACGTAATTATTACTGATCTCATCTAAAGCAAGTTTATAAATCAAAACGCGATACCGTAATATTTAAAAAATTCTCCATTTAAATGGTAACACCAATTTTACTTTCATCATTTTTTTTTTATTTACTAAGTCCAGCAAGTAGTAGAAAAATAATTTTCTACAATACTTTTTGTAGTATGCAACACAACAGGTCAATTGAAAAGTCCCCGGCCTGACACATAGATGGCGCTACTAGAATTAAATCCATATGTGTTTTAGTTAGCCCTAACCCTCAAAATATGCGTGTGTAAATTTGACAACTGTAGGATCATTAGTTTGTGAATTATAGCATTTTGAGTGAAACAACTTTTGTTGTGAAAAAAATGGATAAAAAGGAATTTCGCGTGTTGATAAAATATTGCTTTTTGAAGGGAAAAAATACAGTTGAAGCAAAAACTTGGCTTGATGCCGAGTTTCCGGACACTGCCCCAGGAAAATCAACCATCAAGGATTGGTATACTAAGTTTAGACGTGGTGAAATGAGCACAGAAGACGGTGAACGCAGTGGACGCCCAAAAGAGGTTGCTACCGACGAAAACATTAAAAAAATCCACAAAATGATTTTGAATGACCGTAAAAAGAAATTGAATGAAATAGCTGACACTCTAAAGATATCAACTGAATGTGTACATCATATCATTCACGAATATGAGAAAGCTCTGTGCAAAGTGGGTGCCGCGCGAGCTCACTTTTGACCAAAAACAACGACGAGTTGATGATTCAGAGCAGTGTTTAAAGATGATCAAGCGTAATAAACCCGAGTTTTTGCGTCGATATGTGACAATGGATGAAACATGGCTCCATCATTTCACTCCGAAGTCCAATCGACAGTCATCCGAGTGGACTGCACACGATGAACCCGCTCCAAAGAACGCAACAGTCGGCTGGCAAGGTTATGTCGTCTGTATTTTGGGATGCGCATGGAATAATTTTCATTGACTACCTTGAAAAAGGAAGGACCATCAACAGCGACTATTACATAGCGTTATTGGACCGTTTGAAGGACGAAATCGCCGAAAAACGGCCGCATTTGAAGGAAAAGAAAGTGCTGCTTCACCAAGACAATGCACCGTGTCACAAGTCAGTGAAAACGATGACAAAAATCCATGAATTGGGCTTCGAATTGCTTCCTCATCCACCGTATTCTCTAGATCTGGTCCCCAGCGACTATTTCCTGTTCTCAGATCACAAAAGAATGCTCGCTGGGAAGAAATTTTCGTCGAATGAAGAGGTGATCGCCGAAACTGAGGCCTATTTTGAAGCAAAGGACAAATCGTACTACAAAAATGGTATCGAAAAGTTGGAGGGTCGCTATAATCAGTGTATCACCCTTGAAGGGCATTATGTTGAATAAAAAAAACTAATTTTGCCAAAAAAAATGTGTTTTACTATGGTAGGCCGGGAACTTTTCAATTGACCTGTTACTAGCATAAACAGGACAGTGAGATTCGATTCCAACACATCTGACCGATGATGATTTCACCATCAGTTTGAATATATCTCTCACACACATAAAAAAAACACACAATACCCCTTTTTTTAACTCGCACTTAGCCCTCAAGCAATTAATGACATACATTAATTAACGTAACACAGATTAGACATAGAGCTTTATAAATACTTATCGCAATTCTTTGAATTTTGAAACTATTCGCTTATGCATGCCGAAACTAAAACAGTAATAAACACTTAACAAACTTTTTATAAATGGTTTACCTTTTGATAAAAAAAAAAATTAACAGTGAAAAAAAATCGTTGCCGAGAGTAAGATTTGATGTCTAACTAAAAAATGAATAGTGTATGCTTTTCTTAACTTTCTGATACTTGAAATGAGTGAAAAGTTTCACTCATTTCAAGTATCAGAAATTCACTCATTTCTCAGATCTCCTGCGTAAGGGACTGATAATTCCTTAGAAAAATGAATAATTTACATTTCAAAACTGTGATTCTTGGAAAATGGGCCTAATTTAAACACTAATACTACTGATAATTTTGCATCAATATATGCATTATTTATGAAGTTCTTATAATGTTCAACAGTTTTGAGAATTTATTTAATATTTTTTTTTATTAAAAACGCAAAAAATATCAAATTTTTTATTTTATAAAGTCAACATAAAACAATTTCTATATCACTTGTTATTCACTCGATCAAATAAGAGAAAACTGATAAACAGAATATAACGATTAACGATACAACAATAAACCAGCAAATAATAAACAAACAAAAATCGCCTTCAGATCTTTTTTCAATTTTTTTATTAATTATACGAGTAAGAAGCTTTTTAAAATTGCTCTAATACGTTCACAATTGTAAGTTAATAAAAAAGAAAACGTATTTTGAATTATCAATTGTCCTTTAATTTTGTCTGCCGATACTAAAAGATCAAATTCACTAATAAAAACAACTGGTCTTATTTTCTTAATAACGAAAGTTTAGTCCTATAGTACAAGTCTCCCCCTTCAAGCCATTTTAATTTTGCCGAAAAATTGCAAATAAATAAAATAAACCGTTGATATTTGAAACAGGATACTTAAAAACCATTAAGGATGTATTTCATGGGTCCATATCTCTCAATTCGAAAAAACAACAAACCAAAAAAAATGTTTTTTGCTATCAGCTCATCAAAACATTTCCTGAACTGGGACAAAATGCCACATCAAAATTCTATATGAATTTCGTTTATTTCTCTAACCGCTCGGACATAGCTATCTTTATATGTTGTTTCTTGCATATGTTAGGGGAAGAGGACAGTTACGCACAGTTTAGTATGACAAACACTAAAATCATCACACGAAATTTGGAAGAAAAAAAATTCACTGGATGTAACTCTATTCTCCCATACAGTCAATAATCTATGATCCCCTTTAACTTGTTATGAATACATGGAATCATTTAACAAATATATCTCCGAGACAACTATGTTACAACCAAAATCGTTAGAATGCCACATGTAAGCTTCTGTACGAATTTCGTGATAATGAATTAAAACTAAAAATTATCTTCACCTAATTACACAAGGTCTAATTCTCAGGGGCAGAAATTATGTCAGAAAATCTAAGTAATAAAATACACAATGCGATTGTTTAATAACGTTGCACTATGTAGCAACATGCGATATTGGTGAAAGACCTGGTAAATTAAAATTACAATAAAAACAGTGGTATTATGCGTCGCATGAATGCACTAAATCGATAGGAAATTTTAAAAATCTGAAGTTTTCTTAGTAATTTGTCACAAAACCATTTATTCAATGGCGAATATTCCAGTAGGTTAAGAATTGTTTTAAATTTCAAACTCCCTTGCCTCAGATTAAAAAAATAATTTAATATTCTAATCAGTATAGCGATACATATGTTACAAAGAACATTAACTAGTTATTACCTTCGTCTCCCTACATGTGTGTGTGACGCTGCAATACACACCGATTAACTTTTCCTCCAATAAAAAAAAATATCTCCTTAAACTGTTGATTCTGAATGATAAGCGTCCCCCCTCTTCCGCTACTTTTATAACACATAATATAAGAAACTTACTGTAATTATAACAATCACAGAAGGAGAAAAAAAAATGTAGCAAACAAATACTTCAGTGATGTGAGAGACGCCTAGCAACAGGCATTGAAATGTGGGGGTGGGGAGGAATCGGTGAAACGCTTGAATCTATGTTATGTTCAACTCCGTGAGAGAAAGG
This sequence comes from Nephila pilipes, assembly GCA_019974015.1. Classification (NCBI taxonomy): domain Eukaryota; kingdom Metazoa; phylum Arthropoda; class Arachnida; order Araneae; family Nephilidae; genus Nephila; species Nephila pilipes. The sequence continues at coordinate 198,281 of BMAW01039077.1, forward strand.
AACAAACATTACTACTCTGTCTAGACAGCGTCTCTCTTTCCCGAAAATAACGAACGCACAGCAATATCGAACTTTAGCCTCTATCAGAACTATGAAGAAAATATTTCCCACGGTAGGGAATCAATTTTTCAACCAGAATGGATTATAGCAGATATTTTTTAAAGATTTAAAAAGCTTTTGATCAATAATTCTACCTGGCTAACTCTTATTCCCAAAACAAATACAATTATTCTCACACCTCGAATATACGGTCTACAATTTTGCTACTTAAATTAAAACAATATTTGAACAGAAAATACAACAAATAAATAGTAATAATATTAAAACCCATCCAACATTTCAATTTTTATTCTCCATAAGTGAACTGCATTTATTTATAACATCGATCAAATATCAGTAATATTATTCAAAACAGTATTTTTGGGAACAGTTTGAATTTTTTCCATAATTTTTGGGGTTATGATATAGAAATTTTTAAAAAAACAGTCGTTCAGGAACAATCAGTTGATTATTAAGAAATGTAACATTTTTTATATAAAAAACTAAATAAGAACTTTATTAGATTATACTAATCACTAGTAATAAAATTAGATCTTAGGCTTTTACACACAAGCCAGTAAGCAATAAAAAGTCCGATATAATATATATCCATTGTCAGCAATGATACAACAAAGCAAGCATCAAATTCGTGAGGGAGGAGGGAAAGAAATTTATCTCAAAATCATTAAAGAAAATCACTATCAAATATTTTATTCAAGATGTATGTAGTACCGATAGTAGTCCGATCTTACTTTCATTACACAAATTAGTACGCGCATTGTTATATATATATATATTACGATTCCGAGACGACGTTTCTCTGCAATGGTTCTCTTATAAAGGAAAAGAGACATTTACAGAGATTCCATCCATCATCAAAAGGAAAGTTTAAGCATTGACCCCTTAACATTGGCGCCTAGGTCAAAAACTCAGCGACAAATAGAAGAATCCAGAAAGCGCTGGAATATAGTCGATATCTATACTGAGAAGAAAGTTACTGGCTTTCCCTGAATATTCCGTGTGCCGTCCACTTGGCCGGAGCATCTACAAATACGTCGAGTCTGAGACGGAGGCGAGTGAGTGACTGTGGAGTTTAATGGCGCAAGAGCCAAATTAGGCTATGCTGCACCAGTCTGAGACGGAGGAGTCTGCTCTGCAGATCGATCGGGAAATAAAATGGAAGCGGTCTGCACTTGGAAGTGGATCTGCCGAGTGAATTTACAGAAGCTGCCAGAGTCAGCTGGAACTGTGGGAGTTTGCCTTAGAAGTGGAAGAATATGACGGCGGAGATGTGTCCATTAAGGGAACTTATATACTGGCGAGCTGAACGTTGCTGACATACCTGCGATTGTCATTACCAGTAATATTTTGTTCCTGCATCTGTGTCTCTAATGAATACAAGTGCTGTGTTTTCAATTTTTGTGCTATTACTGTCAAAGCTCTGCGACCTGTGCGTCATCTTGAATATTTGTAAATAAAGCGTTATTTGTCATAATCATCCGTGTTGGACTGATTTCACTCGCATACACTCAAGCACGATTGGAATTTTTATAACAATATATATAGGGCAAATTCTTATCTCCATCCCACTTTATAATGTTTCAGACGGCTCGTGGGGTAACTTAGTTTTAGTTTTTTTATTATTATTAACGTCGCACAAGAAGCAACATGAGGGCTATTGGCGACGGACCTCGTAATTTTGAACCTCGGTCAAGTGACGAAGGCGACACCTGAGCTGGCATCCCCTCTACTAACTTCCACACCACACCAACGGGAGGACTTTACTCCCCGACAGATTTCACGGGCCGAGGATACACGGCGGGTCTTTAGCGGCCAAGGCTCGAACCCGCGACTGAACGAAAACCACCGGCTACGAATCCGAAAACATGGCCACTAGGCTCCCGCGGCCACACTCGTGGGGTTACACTCTGATTCCACAGAAGACCTATCGTGTATGGGGGCTGATACACGTTACATCTGTCGAGGCTCAATGTCTTCAAGTTGGCGTAGTGTAGAAGAAAGGAGAAAGGGTAATAACTTATATAAAGAGTCGTCCTCGTCACTTGACAGTGATTCAAAGTTATGAGGTCGTTATCAACAACCCATATGTCGCTCTCTTGCAAGAGCGATTCTAATAAACAATCATTTAATCAATCACTCCATCTCCACTATGATTAGCTTTTAAGAATGCATAACTGCTCAGAAATGGATACAATGAAAATATTCAAATTTCCCATTTTAGAAGCAGCAATCAGAAAAACATTTAGTTGACATACTGATCCAAACATGAAATTATGTTTATTAAATTGGCTTTTTTATAATTAGATTCACTACCAATTTTCCCATAATACTGATATTGATATTATTTATACTCGAGGACCAAGATAAGATTGAAATCTCTATGGCTATAAAGCTAATTTAATCACTTCTTCAACCGATCCTAATCAGTAGCTTTTCACAAAAAAGGAAAAGAATTAGGAATTGTTATTCTTCACCAATAACAAATCCCATTCAAATTTAATTGCCTCATCCTCTTGTTTTACATCCGCTTGCGACCTTATCATACATATGTATCTGCGCTTCACTTTTTCATCCGAACTTCTCAAATATAAACGATGTAAAGGAAATAGTTCTGCATTAGAAAATTTTGTCAATTTTATCATGCTGCAAATTGACTAACACACACAAAGATTTTAAAAGATTTCTTTCCAACCGGAAACATTTTACAATTTTATTACAACACAAAAGTATCATACCGAATAAATAACACAATTATTCAGTTTAAGTACAGAATAAAAATCATACACCATGAAATTACTCTTTCCTGTATTAGAAACCAACAGAGATTCAAGTAAATAACGGCGAACAATTGCTTAATTTATAAAATGGCGCGATTTCTTTTCTCCCGTCATAATTCAAGATATTTTTTTCAGCAAATGTAAATCTTTTGAATATATATAAACACACATACATGACAGAATTTTGTTAGTACAAAAAGTAAACAAAAACTGTTTTATATATTTTGATAAAACAGGGCGATTCACTTCCAGCGCGACAAACTTGCAGGATGGGTAGGGAGGGCTACGGTGAATTGGTGTCGCATAGCATCCGCAGGGTCAGAAATGCTTTCTTCGTGCGATAAAGGACTAAATACGGGAGCTCGACTGTACAACGATCCCGCTTTAAACCACCATTTAAGAGCTGGTCACTGAGATAGAAGGATGGATAAATACTCTAAAAACGTTGAATTGAGAAACATTAGCCTCGGGTATGGAATTGCGGACTGTAACGGGCGTGCTACTCTAGGCTTGTAACAGGAACGTTTCTCGAACATGTGTTCTCCTCATCATATGATCTTTGCACGTCTGCACAGATGGTTAAGCGAGAATGATCGTTTCGAAAGAGCTATTTACCATGAATCGAGAGAGATCAAGAAGGACGCCAGAAAATGAGGATGATGTTCTACATCTTGTAGAAAGCAATATAAGTACGAGTACTCGAGTTTTACAAGAGAGGAAACTTGAATTCACATAACCCCCCTTTGAGGACTTAGGAGAACTCTCCCTTCCTGATATGCAAACACGTGCATCTCAAAAATTTTCCTATGCAATTGATTGGACCGGCATTGCCGAAGACCACCTCATTGAACCTTCCCTCTCGTATGAGCGTTAGAGAATACTTGAATCTTCCGTTAGCATGTCCTGCTGGAACTCATCGAAGAAGCATGGTCGTTACACCGCTTAATGTGATTCCAATATGATGGAGCTCCAGTCCCCTACCTATTTCCCTAACTAATTAAGTCCGGCACCATCAAAATATAACATCTAGACATCATTGGTCGGTCGTGGTGATCCAGTTCAATAGCTGCCTGACCTTTCACGACTGCTCTTCTGGTGAAGTCATGAAAGTCCTTGGTGTAAGAAGCATCTCCCCCCCCCCCCCTTTAATCAGTTGAAGATCTAGTTGCTTGCACATCTAAAGCTACCGATCCGAGACACATCAAGAATCTTCCAAAATGTTAAGAATTCCGTGCGACACCGATTTGAAGCCTGTGCGAGTGTTTATTTTTGAAATTTCAAGCACCTTTCTGTGATATAGGTGTTTTTATCAATGCAAAACTTGCTTCTGTAACACTAACGTGTTGGTGTTTCTGTTCATGTCTTTGCTTCATTTGACCCGAACTCGTGTAGATGGCATTGCCGATTCTGAATCGTCTTCGTGGCCCTAGCTTTTCCTGCAAGTTTGCCGCACTTGTAGTGAATAACCAGCTTAACAGAAATATTTGAAACATAAAATGCAATTTACGAAATATAATTTTAAAAATTATTTGAAAATCCTCTTACATCCAAGCTGCAATGGATTAGTTATTACATCTTAACAGGTTATTCGAAAAAGTAAACTTAAATGTTTGTCTTAAGTTTTCCATTTACCACCATCATAAATAGAATGTCATACACACACTTCAATTGGCAAAGTAACAAAACATTGAAGCACATCATTTTAAATGCAGGATATATATATATATATATATATATTCATTTTTTCACACCGAGACAAAAATGATTCTGACACGATGACCAGAACACGATACCAGAGATGGGAATCTACGATAAACCAATCTATAAACCATTTATTTACCGCTAAAACTACCAGCTTTGAAAAACAAGTTTCAGGGATATTTTTTAAAGAGGGGTTATCGTAAAATTTTAATAACAAATATTATTAAGAATTAGCCAAGGTATCTGGATAAGAGTTGTTCGGTATATTAATTGATCCATACTTACATAATGTTGTAAATTACAGCTATTAATGTTGATTTGTTTCATTTCAGGAAGTTGTAGATTGAAGTATCCTGCAGTATTGTAGCTTTAATTACTAAAAAACAATCGAGATACAAACTTAATGTTTATTTATTATTCTTAATAAATAAACATTCATTTATTATTATTCCTTTACAATGTCACCATCCACAGTGATACATTTCCCCCAGCGTTTCTTGATCTTTCGAAGGCCGTCATAGATCTCAGCAGATCGGCTCTCCCTTCTGCAGGTTACTTCAATCTACGGCTGCCTGAAACAAAACAAATTTACAGTAATAGTTGTAATTTATAACATTATGTACATAAGGATTAATCACCATGTAGAATACATTTTATCCAGATATCTCGGTAATTTTAGAAATATTTAAAATTTCATGTCATCCCCTCGTATACAACATTTTCATTGCGAAGGATAAAAAAAAAAGTATATATGACTACCTTACAATCACATTGGAAGGGGGGGGAAGCATAAAATACACAAAATAGAAATCTCATTCGTCACTTTTATGGGGCTGATAAATGTAAAATTTATCTATTATGTTTCGACTACGATGCACTCGAAAGAAAAAAAAAAAAAATGAGACAAACAGCTGATCAACGAAGCTGCTGTAGTCATGGAAATTAATTTCCAGTTCACGTCAGGTAATGCGATAACTAGACAAACGCAATAATGTGAGGGGAAACAATAGACGATTTCGGAAACATTTCCTACGCATGCATTGATATGATATGGCAACATGCTTCACTGAGGATTTCTCTTACCGATTTCATTCTCGTAATTGAAATTACCTCTGTTAGAGAAAGACAAGAATTTTGACACGACAAAAACTACGCGTTAAAAAAAAATCACACTAGTATGAAACAATACTTTTCAAGATTAAAAGAAATACTAAAGAAATAACATTTAACTACCCACTATGACATAATATTGCCCTTTTTTTCAGTTTATTTTAATTCAATGGGTTCCAAAATTTATCCGATTCATTTTGTGTTAAAATAGAAACCTTCCCTTTTAAAATATTTGTACATTTTTAGAGCATTAAGCAAAAAAAAAAAAAAAAAAAAAAGCTCACAAGAATATTTTTTTAAAAAAATCTGAAGTAAATTTAAATCCCATCGCAAAGGAAAAAATCCGAAACTTTTTCCGTCGTCATAAATGCACAAGCACCCACAGTGAATGATCATAAACAGTAAGAAAACGGGCCTTTTAAGTATTTTTAAAGACACTTTTATAAAACTTTATTTCAGCTGAGCTACGGTTTACAACCAAAATTATTGTAACACAAAGCAATATATATCTGGACATACATGTCTCGATACATTCCTCCTCCCTACACTCAAAGACAAATTTACGCGTAACCAACATCGTTATAAATTCTTCGACTAACTGTGGTCCTTTATAACATACAATCAAATATAAAGTAGGTGCAAGAAAGATCAAGTGATATGTTCACCTACGCTGCGTTTTGAATACATATTAAGTCTAAAATGAACTCTGGACAGAGCAAAGTTAGAACTAATGAGTTGATAGTAGAAGTAGTCTCGAGGTTTAGCAAGCTCTTTCAGGGAAAAGGCCGGAGTCTCATCAACTGATGCAAAATGTTAAATGCATTAACAAAACTTTTCTCTGTAATATTTGTAAATTCAACATCATATTTACAACGTTAGCGACTACTACACTGACAACTAATACTAGAATATTTAAAATATCGCATTTGCTTCATATTTGATAATTCCTTGCTTTACACAGAGACACTTTCGACAAAAAGACTTTTGATATTCATCGCCAATAGCCCTCGAGTTGCTTTTTTTAAATGCAAAGTTAATAAACGATTGATCGACAGAAAGGATTTCTTTGAACGATTCTTTCACAAAAATATAATTTAATCAATTCCATATTATTAAGTCTTCCTGCAGCACTTACCTAATCGCGTCCTTAAGCAAAGATTATAACTGAAAATTCTACTTATCTTAATAATAGCAAATAGTAGGGTTGCATAAACTGGACCCGAGTCTAGATTGGATCTGAATTAGGTATATACTCTTAGAAGATCACCTCATACTTGCTCGCACCTATATAACTATATCATGTGATCAACAATCTCGTAACTTTCTCTCTCCTCTTCTAATCTCCTCATTTCCCCTATTCATTAATTACACTTCTTATATAGTAATATTAAATTACACATGTCACGGTTCCTTTACTAGGGGAAGTTCTAAATTTTAAATTACATAATAAAGTAGTCTCAAAGTTTATTTAAAGAGTAATACGCGTGAGAACCCGTAACAAAGTTCATTCACAAAAACATGAGATAATAAAATAAAAGATGCATTTTGAATCCAGATAATGAAAATAGAAAAATACTTGAGATAAATGAATAGCTTGCGTCACTCTTTTCAAAGGAGAAAATCTTATTAAGTATTCCCAAATTAAAAATGCTCATCGTCCTACTTACTATAAAAGTCAAGTGAAAACTTAATATTGATTAATAAAATAAACCTGCATATTTCTAGTCAAAGGAACCTTTACGGGTTCCATTACAAGTTATTAAAAACAACATTAAAGAGTCACGCATCTATTGTAATTGCATAATTAACAGGAACTTTTCTTAAGAAGTTCATATTATATATGTAATATTAATAAAATAAATAATTTTAAAGAGTTTTTTTCCCCTGCTTATCAAAGATTTCTTATTTGTACAAAGCCAAACAAATTTTGAATAATCTGCTCCATAAAAGCTTAAAAGGTAAATTTAATACCTAACGGAAATATTTTTTCAACAAGACTGATCCAAAGAAGAAAAGTTTTGAATATGTGTTTATCACTTCTTTTACGCCTATTTAATAAAATACATGAAATAATTTTAAAAACGCTTTACAAAATGTACTAGTGAAGCTTTTTTTTCTAACTCCAGGTTCGTTTGAACCATGGGGAACACCATTTCCAAAATACATGGATTGAAACTAAAATATGATATGAATGAATTACTATATAAGTCCTAATTACATTAAAAAGAAAATACAACATAAGAAACTGCCGTAATAGAGGTTTGAAAGAAATCTCATCTTAGGCAAAAACAAAACGTTTCGAATAATTTGTCCCAAGGCGAGGCTCATCCAACTAAGTACAGCATTATCAGTCTTCAGATACAATTCATGGGTTTCAAAATCATAGGTTTCAAAAATGACCCAAATCGAATGCGTCTAGGGTACACCTTAATAACATGGTAGAAGTTGAAGGTTTAAAAGGAGAAGGGAAAGAAATTCCCTTAATCCTCCTCACATAAGATTTACACCAAGACATAAGGAGAAACCACAAAAACCTACACCATCGGTGAAATGTAAGGTTTCAAAAATCTTTAAGGGAGTTGTTGCGGTACGACTGATTTGTCGCGAATGTAAAGCTAGAGAAAATAGAGTTGTAAACATTGCGTGACTCGCCTTCAGAGAAGAATAAAGCACCTAAATCAAATTTGTGCTTCGCTGCTCTATAACTTCGTAGTCTCATACACGCAGATAAATGATTTGTAGTAGAAAAAAGCAATTCGAGGACAAAAAAGTTTTTGCACAAAATATTTATCAAAAGTTGGTAGTTTAAGTATTAGCTATTTAACTAAAATGCGATTACAATAAGTAATGTAAAGAACAAACAATGCATAATTGAAAAGGGCAAAGAAGCCTTAAAATAATTCTTTATATTAAAAGTCAAAGAGATAAATTATGTGTTTTTCCGTTTAAAAAATAAAGGTCGCAAATTTGAGGGGGAAAGTAGCCAAACATAATAATAACTGAATGTATCTTTCCCTTCGTCCGAAGTACTCACACATTCATAACTATTTTTTCATAATTTTTTTTTTATATATAGTCAATGTTTTCAATTCGCGTACATTAGATACTCGAAATGTTTTCAAGAAAGGTAAGGCAAAAAGGAAAGAAAAAGAGTTTTTGACATTTTAGTCTGTTTGCTTCCTCGCCCATATTTTGATGCTTTCGGGATGCGCATTTAATGATTTCATAAAACCGATAAAACAGATTAACTCTATTATTTTAGTTAAATGATTTCTTTTACTTGTTTTACAACTGATAGGAAAAGTTCGTGCTGTTCTTTCCGTGACAAAAATTTATTACTCAAAAATGGCACCAAAGAATATAATTGAAAACTAAACCATATTTCAATCTAATATTTATCAGCAAATATCACACAAAAATAATTGCATTACAGAGATTTCCCTCGATTTTTAAAACTATAATAAAAAAATGCAATACAAAAAAAATTATAAAAGGGGAGTTCAACAGAACATACTGAAATATTTTTTCTATTAAAAAAAATCGAGGAAACAAAGAGAACTGAAAATTTCACAGGATCCCTGACTATCAAAACCTGTATTTTTTTTTTTTTTTTAAAGTAACTGTGATTTCTCTCTCCCCCTTTTCCTCCAAAATAGTCGATATGCGTATAAAGACTTTTAAATTATATAAGTTGTTCAGGCAACATTTTGAAAATGAATTTAATTTAATTACAACTGATTGAAGATAAATTTCTAAAAACAAATCTTTTAATGCAATGAATGTTCAGAAGGATTAAATGTTTAGCGAGTTTTATACTAGAGAGAAAACTGAAATATTCTATGATGTATATCACTACTTCTTGTAATACAACTGATACGTCGGTGTGTGTAGTTTGAGAATAAATTCTTAAATTATCATTGAGATTTGAAAAGTGTAAGTATATCAATAAAATATAGTCCATTAAAATGGGTGCTTCAAACTGGACACAGTTCTAGAGAAAAGTTTAAAAAGTTTCCGTTTTTTTTTTTCATTAACGCATTATAATCACACAGAAAAGAGCATCCAAAACTACGTTCAACATAGCAAATGCATTTTATTCACTAAATATAACAATATTATTCATAATTGCATCCTCTGTATTACGACGACTCACATTTATACTATCATGCTTCCTATTTTGAAATTTATTTTGAAACAAATTTGCTATTCAAAGAAATTACTTCAGTTTTTTTTCACACATAAAATAATACTTACCTAATCATAAAAAATATATTTATAAATACTTTTATTTTTAGATGTGCTACAAAGACCTCACATATATTGTTCGGACACTTGAAACTTCTAGCAGATATTTTGGCAAGTAAAAACTCTTTGAAACATTTTCTCGATTTAAGAAAAAATAGTGACCTTTCTAATTTGTACAACTAGCTTTGAAAAAAAAAAAAAAAAAAGATAGAAGAAAACCTCAAGTATGAAATAAATACAAGTTAACAAAAAAAATGTAACAATATGCCATCTAACTCTGATATAATTACCATAAGTTATGGAGGCAAAAATATTAGAAGTATTTCAGAAATCATTATAATACATTGAACTGGGAATAGAGTGGAACAACAGAAGCTGTATCAAAATGAGAAAGGCATTTCAAACTACAGCTACGAAATAGAAGTTTTTTATGTACTGAAAATCAAGAAAAACTCTAGATTAAGAGTAACAGCGCAACTGAATTACAAGACTAGAATCCCAAACTATTAATCCCAAAAGTTTAGAAAAACGTCTCTATATCATACGGCTATTATGACCACAGAAATTAGATAGAAAAAAAATTCTTCACTCGAAGCGTTTTCCTTCGTTAACAAGGCGAAGAAATCGTAAAAACCATATTAAATAAGTATCTGTTTTAATA